>JANSTP010275147.1:0-10087 GCA_025330745.1 Cladonema radiatum | reverse complement strand
TTCAACTATTTAGGGAAATTCCCTAAGTGACAAATCTTTAAACTCAAATATCTTGTGAACCAAAAGTCGGATTGAGACGAAATAAAAAGTGGTGTTCATCATTTTTTCTCTTCTTTCATATGAAACCAACTTATATTTTCACCTTGGCATCTCTTTAAATTCTAAATATGGTGTCAGTGGAAAAAATTGCAAAACGGCAGATATGAATTATTTCACTTTGCCTTTTCTACGTAAGTTTTGATTGTAAATATATTAATTTAAGAATTGTTTCCCAATCGTAAGGTTCCTTTATTGCTCAGATCCAATATAGTTTATAAATTTCAGTGTGCTGGATGTAATTCTAGTTATATTGGTCAGACAACCCGCCACCTTCAGACTAGGATGGATCCAAGAGCATAAGAAAAAAGGAAACTCTCATTTTTTAAAGCATATTGAGAAAAGAAAAGGTTGTTCTGACCAATTTGATGAAAACTGTCTCTCAATTTTAGATTTTGCAATGACTGAATTTGGACTAGTTCTGAAGGAAGGCTTGTATATACGGTGGGAACAACCCACTTTGAATAAGCAGGTAAAATATTATGTTTGCTCCCTAGTCATTTAATTTGTCTAGTTTGTTCATTGTGTATCATTTTAAATTTCTATTGGTACTAATTGTTTTGCAATCTCTTGTAATTTTATATTGGCTTGTCTGTTTTTACCTACTGCCTGATATCTGCTTTGTAATTATAATTTATTGTTACATAATCGTTTATATTTTTGCATCTCCATGGCAATTGTAAATTTATATATATAATTCAAATTATTGTAAAAATTTTATTGATTGAAAATGACATTTCGTGAAATAACAAAAAATGTCTCAAAACTTTAAAAGTGCTGAAAGAATTGAGGTGTATGATGGGGTGTGTGCATGTGATTGCACGCCTCTCATGACCAGGCCTGAAACAAGATATTTTTTAAGTCTATAGTAAGAAATTCAAAGTTTACATCAGTATGAATTAACTTACTTTCTTCTATAAAGAAGTCTCCAAAAAACTCTGTCAATTTCGTCTGGTCACCACCATCAGCAGTTAGTATAGCAGAGCACCTGTAAGTGCCAGCGTTCTTAATATCTGCAGAAGAAATCGTTAGAGTTGATAAAATAGGATTCACTGTTTTGTTTTTAGTGACTTCTGCATTGGAGGGTAATGTCAACATTTGATCTTTCTTCCAGAAGGTCCATTTTACATCTAAGTCTTTGAACTGTCCTGAGATATTTGATGAAACATAGCAATCAACTTTAATATTTGATCCAAGGGTAACGGTCTTGCTACCGTTCAGCGACAAGTAAATTTCAGGTACACTTTTTTCTAAGAAAGGTAAATAATAAAATGATCACATCAACAATACTTGAAAATTTATTTTTGATACAATATAACTACAAAAGTAATCAGTTTTATCCATAAGAATTATGGATGTTGATAGAAAGCTAATACATGGCTTCTGATGACTTACAATTTTTAACATTTATTTTGATTCCATCGTTGAATGCAAATACAACAAAAAGTAATGGTTTGAAAAGGAAAAGTAATTTGACACTAATTTTCCCAAGCTATGCATTTTCATTTTTCTTGATACCCTCAGGTGGTCAATATAGATGGGTTTCAATGTAAAGTTTATAACCTTGTTTTACTGTATTTCTCGAGTGCAATCATGAGGTCTGGGGGGTTCAAAAATGTAATAAAATGACCCCTCAAGCCTAAAAACTTAAAACCTTTCATGTTGTGCAAAATTTAATGTCAATATTTTATTTTTATTTACAGTTCACACAAGGTTTTTAAATAGAATGGTTTCTTTACATTTATACAGATCATTCTATAAATGAGTTTTAGGTGAATCAAGATACAAAAAAGAAACAAAATGCTTAAACGTTTTTCATGAAAAAGATATTTCCTTAAAACAGCAAACATTTAATAACCCAATACAGTCTATTGAAAAAGAGTTTGTTTTGAAGATTAACTTTTAATCTGATAAAAAATATTTTATACTTGACCTTCAACCATTGAAATTGGCATCGACATTTAGCAATTGCAGACGCGAATACTGTCGTGATTTATTAAATACATGCTTGCATTGGCAAAAAAATTGCCAACGTGAAAATTATGCTTTGAAACAAATCTGTTTTGCGTTTGAAAAATATGGTACTTAGGTGCGCGTTTTATAGCATGTCTAGTGTAAAAGGAAGCAAAATAGGCATGTTTATTTAGAACCTCTCAGTTAGTTCTGGCATGTTCTGGGTAGAAGCATGCATATGTAACTGCACGCCTTGCATGCTGGAACCTGTAAAAGCCTGATGTATTTGCGGATGCAAAATCTTGATTGCTGCCAGGTTTTAAACATTTTGATTCTATGATAGCAATTTTTTGCTGACCTTAAATGAGATGAATTTTCATGGCTGACCTTGGTAAAAAACTTAACTGCTTCATCATTATGTAAATAAAGCTTAATAAAAAAAAGATTTATTATTATCAAGATTAATATGCTGGATCTTTACACTGCAACTTTAATCTTTGCTTGTTCTTTATTTAACATTGGTTGAGCTCAGATACACCATCTGGTGGCCTATGTACCAACGCCCCGGGTCTTAGCATACTTCATACTCCCACTTGTGCCTACAACGTCAATTGACAGTTGCTCTACTAAACAACTCGAGAGTGAGCTGCCTCAATGATTTGAACCTCGACTGTTCCAAACGAATCACAGGAATTTGCAGTTAAGTGGTTACCACTACACCAACAGCCAGTGACAGTGTATAGTTAATGTTACAGTATTAAATATACAGTTAAAAAAATACCTTTTTCACGCTTGTTAGTTCCTGAAAAACTGGTCATTCTTTCAGACTAAAGATTACCAATCTTAAGAATTCTCCGAGTTCTTAAGAGTTCTCCGCAAAATAATCATCGTCAGAGAGTAACCAAGAAAATCAGGGCAGGGTCCGAAAAGATCTAAAAGCGGCAGAAATTTGACCAAAAAGGGCACAATTTTCTCAAACTCGTTAATTTTCCTTATAAAAAACAGCAAAAGGTCTATAGTCTATGAAGGGCAGGGTCCGATAGTCGGACTCTCCAATTATATTATTTTTCACCTTAAAAATAATATTTGGCGAGAGATATTTTCATCATTTTTGGCCCAAATAAGTACTTATATTAAAAAAGAAATATTTTTCTGGAATGGCCATCAGTTATAGATTCCATCTAATGAATAAAAAAAATTTGATAGTGCCTCTTTAAAGGGGCACTGTCAAGGTTGGGTTTTTTCCTTGACTCTAATCGTATACAGATACCAAATAATAAGAGCAAAACTATTTTTTCCAAAACTCTTTACTTTTGGAGATATATCAAAAAACATTTTTACCGATTATTAAAAATAATAAAGTCTTGAATCAAGAAAAATTTGTCGTCTTTTTTCTGATTGGCTAACATCTTGTTAAAAACGAAAACATGTTAATTATTTTCAGAAAAGAAAAAATTCCATTTATTTCTGTTGGCGGTGACATCATATTGCAAATAATTATGTAAAAAAACTGCTGTTCAGGTGTAATAAATTATGGTAGCTCGAAAACGACAACTTTTCATATCAAACTAAAAAAGCATTTTTTCAGGGTAATAGGGAAAGATTTTGGGAAATTTTCCAGAAATGTTAGTTGTCTGATAAAGATTCAATTACATAAATTTATTTGCGTATAAGGGCTGAATGACTTTTTCAAAAACATTTCATCATGTTGAAAATTATCATAATATTTTCAACCTTCAAAATAACCCTCCACTACCAAAGTAGTCAAATCTGAGCAACTAAAGTTTTAATATTAATTTAATCAAATATCTGTGTTCCAAAATGCACTCCGAAATGATACTTTTTCTGATATCTTTCATAAAAAACTATAACTTTATTTCTTTCAATAAGGCGAGACCAATTTAATTTATTGTTTTGCGGATATTTGAGGGTTTAATGTCAGGTCGGGCAGTCGGAATATTAATATTATTTATTATTTGTCACATGTCGGCAGAAATTACATCTCTAGCTTCTCTACTTTCCTTTATTATTCCAAAACCAAGGCATATGCCCAAAAAATAAGGAAACTTGTTTCAACTTTGATGATTTTGAACCTTTAATTTCCTATTCAAGTCGCTCAGTGCTTTCAAAGCTTCTTATTCAGCTCCTTGCTTAGCTGCGTTTTCATATTGTTTAATTATTTAGTTGTATATTACTAAAATAAAACTGCAAAAGTGAGATACGTATCTGTGGGAGTATAGCTAAAAAAAAAAATGTATATGTTAGACCCAACAATATTAATATTCAATTTTTGCAAAATATAGGGTCAGTCAGACACGCAAAACAAATTAAATTGGTCTCACCTAAGTAATGTCATGATATCACAGAAAAAACTGTCAGTCAAAAATATTTAAAATGACCAATAAATACTAATAAATGAAAAATTTAATGTTATAATTATATCATTTGAAAGATAGAAAATTTTTCAATTTATCAACTTGCAATTTTGAAAATTGGAAAAAAAATTGCCCAATGAGTATCCTTAAAGAGAGAAAGTTTGTATCAACAAAAAGAACAAACCGGGTATGACATGAATTGTGACCTGTCGTCCGTTATTTCCAGCAGCACATTGAACAACTTTGGAAACGTTTCTGAAGATAGGATCGAAGGTCAATGTCAGTATGGTTGTTGCGTTTTCTATGAAGAAAATATTATAAGAATGAAAGAAATGCTCTCTAGACAACAGAGAATTAATAGATCAATACATGTTATCATGAGAAAAAGCTAAAACTGTAGGCATAGATATCTGGTACTAAAATTAGAAGCAAGGGCTCTAAATGTTGCACTTAAATAGTACTGTAACTCTGTGGTAGTCTGGCGGTTTTGGACAACCAGAAATTTATCTGGGCTACCAAAAAATACATGTTGTTTGCCTAAATGCTTAACTACTTCCAATAACAGTTACATGCATCAGTTCCATTTTTATAAGAATATTCCTTTCTGCATTAAAATCATGTCCGCAAGCCCATGAATGAAGCTACCCTACTGCCTGAAAGGTAGTGTTATGCTTAAAAGTACATTTTAAAGAATACCAGCTACATTAAATTATTGAATCATCTTTTTAAAGAATTTTTTTTTTTTTTTTTTTTTTTTTAATTTTAGTCATGAAGATAATATATCAGTATTTTAGAAAAGTAAAAACAAGGATGTCAATTGCAATGTCAAAACCCAGAAAGAGTCTTTTAAAAATCGCACCTATCATTGTTGGGCGTCAAAAAATTTTTTACATTCTTACTGCTCTATAAGATGTATTTTGGCTTAGAAAACAAGGAAATTTTACAGTACTTTTGCAGTACAAGATTAAGCCTCGTTTTGGAGATAATATGTTTTTCTACAGCGTATATAACCTCCCATTGATATAATTTGGAGAAATAAGGTTTCCTAAAATTAAAAAAAAACCTTTGATATTGAGTTTTCATATTCAGAGCCTTGCTTTGAAAAAATGAAGTTTTCTTACTACTAAATAACGTCCTGTTTGATATTTAGAGCCTTGCTTTAGAGAATAAAGTTTTTCTACAGCTGAAACAACCTGGGGTAACCTCCTATTTTGATATTCAGAGCCTTGTTTTGGAGAAATTGCTATTCCCCTTGATATTTTCTCATAGAAGTTTGCATAACCATATTGCATAAATATTAGTTTGCTAAATAGTATATTTTTGCTGTACATGGATAGCTTGTTTAATAATAATCCCTCATATAGTTCAGCCCAAATGGGAACAGGCCACCAACTACAAGTTTCAACTGATTTTAGACAACTAATATATAGAGAATGCGATTTCACCCACCAATTTTTTGAAAGGTGTGTCGAAATCCATAAATTTGGGCTCAAATTTAGGACCCAAAATCTCCATAGGACTAAAAATGAATTGTACCAAAATTAAAAAACCTTAATCCCAATTGAAAACTATTATCATGACAATCACTTTTTATAAAAAGACTTGTATCTAAAAATCAACACATACAGAGATACAGAGCCCCAATGTTTTTAGCAATCACGGGGTAAAAATAAACACTGATTTCTATTTTTCTTCATTTACATGCTCATATTGTCATGTATTTATATAATCTTTTGGTGTAATCTTTGTATAAATATAAAATAAACCTGTGAATAATTTTAAAAATTTATGATTTCATTCTACAAAGAATTTTAATAAGACTTTACACCCTGCTTTGAAAAAACTTGAATATGTTTTGCCAAAAGACATTTCGAACTTTCCTTCAACATAGATGTAAGATGTGTAGAGAAAAAAAACCTTGATAACTGAGTAAAAAGGGATTGTATTTTGTATTCATGCAGGTGATATAAACCCTATTCACGCTGGGTTTTGAGGGACTCACTAAATCCACAGAAAGGGAGGGGGTGCAATTTCCAGCCCCATCAAAGAACTCAGGAACTACATGTCCAATTGCAATGAAACTTTCAGGGATTTAAGTAAGTCATCATAATAGGTATTTATTGCAAGAACTAATTTGATGACGTCATCACTTTCCTGATGATGTTATCATACTTTTTAGGTGTCACATGACACCAAACTTGTCTATTTTTTTATAATTGGCCATAATTTTGGTTCTAAATGTCAATGTAAGGTGAAATTATGCAATTATACATCATTTTAGTATTTCTTTCAGATTAAAGAATAAAAAATTCGAAAAATATTTTCCAAAATTTTTTTAGATTTTTGGATGAAACCAACCCCGAGTGGATCCTTTGACCAAGCCACTCCAAAAACTTTTTTTTGAAAACAATATATAGGAATTTAGTAACAACAAAATTTCTGAAAGCCCACAAAGTTTCATGTAAAATGGATTCAGCATTTTTTGAATTATATTAGGAAAACTGCAGGGCGGGGGGAATGGGGGTGAAAATTATATGGCATGCCAAAACGGATTTTAAAGCGCCAATGTCAAGCGACCTCAAACAGTCAATAAAACGTAACGTTATATTCACTTTTTAGAAGAAAACTCAGCAAGCGGTAACTCATTTGCGGCACTCTTGACATTGGCGCTTTAACACTTTATTTTTTCAATACTTTTTTAAAGGCTCATACCTTTTATTGACATACAAATTTTTTCTTTCTGGAAAATAAATACTTTATAAAAATTTAAAAACATCGTATTTTTTATTTCTTATACTTTCTTTCTTAAGTTTTTTTGATACCTTATTCTTTTTGGATTCGCTGTTACTTTGCTTCGAAACTTTTTTTTATTTTCCTTTTTTTGATAATTAATTTTATTTGGCTGCTTTCTCTTCCTTTATTGATACATTCTTGTTTGACCATTTTATTTCTTCTTGACTTTAAAGTTTTCTTTTTCTCGGTATATCTAAGGATAATGTAAGAGTGATCTTTGTACATCCATTGCATAACTAGATAGCCATAGCAATGACTCTAAGTTCAAAGGGATGTGGGGGGTGTAGAGAAAGCTGACACATGATTCTTTACAACCTGCGAGTAACACAAAAATGCTGCCAGTTACAATTTTTTTGAGGGGAGCCAGGGGTGTTGGGGAGGGGGTGGCCCCTAATAACAGAAAACTTTGCGTCAGTTTTTTGTGATGCACAGATAGATACCATGTTAGTGAGCGCGAGATTCATATATTTCAGAAACTAATAATTTGTGGAGAGCGATCTTTGTAATGCAGCTTAAGTCATTACATTTCAATCAAAAAATTCAACTCTGTCTTTCAATAATGCTGTTTTAGTGCCCATATTACTGTTAATGGTCTATAGGGAAAGAATATTTTCCAATAAACGCGAATAATGGAAGATTGCAGTCTAACTTTGAGTAGGAAAGTATTTGAGTATTTGAGTATAATCTGTATTCATATGAGTGGTGAGATACATTTGAAAATTGTTAGTGATGCAAGCCCTAAAATAAATGTCTGACATATGACAATGTCCGTCAGAAAATGCCATATGTCAGATAGAGAAGATGCCCTACCTGACATATTCTCTGGATAAGTTTCACGTAGAAAATAATAAATAGGTTGATGATCAAAAAACGTCCGGTAGACAATTATTTCAGGGCATGCGATAGGTGATGTCAGTCTTCATATGAGAATACTGCGGAACCAATTTTTGCAGTTTCGGTAATTTGCAGATTTTTTTTCTTGATACAAAAAAGTTTGCACAGGGATAATTTCACAAAACATGGAATGAAATTTTGCTACCAGCAAAATTCTTAGCTTTGCGGAATGGCTAACCTCAGCGTCTTTTGCATAATTAAATTTTGCAATTTTGGTACAAAAATTTTGTTCCAAGCAATTTGTGATCGCAAAGATTTATGCTCTTAAGGTAGGTGATAGATGATAGGTGATAATGATAATGAATGATGATGACAGGTGATAACCCCGTCAAATTGCTAGTGTTAGGTGATAGCCTTATCGAATTTGGGTTGGTAATGATAGATGTTTCTAGTGCATTGTGGATACTCTCAGGTGCCCAATACTAGGGGTTTTTGATAAATGGAGTAGGTGGAAATGTTTCAGGGAAATTAAAAAACAGGGGGTTTGAATAAACGGGGGGATTGTTCTAAATTAGAAAAAGGCAAGCTTCTAAATATTATTTAAAAAGAAAATTATATTTTTTAATGCTTAAAACTCTTGAGTTTCCAAATAAAGTATAAAGAAATTTTCCCCCTATCTACCATTCATTCATTCCTAATCTATCATTCCCACTCTACAAAAATTTTAAATACATATTATAGTGTGAGCCAGGACTTAAAAAAATTCAGCAATTTTCAAATTACATTGGGAAATTGTTGACATCTTAAGCTTGATAAGTGAAGGTTTACTATTGTTTTGTGCACAATAATGTCCAAGATTTAAGATATATTTTGACAGTGTTTTAAGAGCTGTTGAGAAAAAATAGACTATTTTTCAATTGGGAAAACGCTGAAAATACAACCCTAGCTTACACCACTGTATTACTACCATAGTCTTCATTCATGGCCTCTAGTCTTTATTGCAAATTATCAACAGTACATTGGAGCTTGAGGCATTTTAGATACTTTCATAAAGTTTCAAAAAAATAAAAAATCCTCCATTACTACTACTATAAAATAACAAAGAGAAAACAAACCTGTAAAAGTTTGTCTTTGAATCTTTACATTATCCTTCGTTGTTATATTACGTCCATTACTATCTTGAAACATTGCATAAGGCGGTTTACGATTTGTTACAGCTTTATCGACAGCTACACATTTATAAACTGCCTTCGTTCCCTCGACTGGGAATGTTGATCCATCAGGTTGCATGCGAATATCACTATCTAAAAGGAGATTTTATGAAAATCTTGTAAAATATAAACTCACCTTAAAATAGATTTTTTCTTCTGTGAACATAACTTGAACAAGAAAACTAAACTAATGAGTGGCTTTGGCTTGAATGTTCAGCATCTCAGCTTTCAACCCCGAACAATATCATTATGAAAAAAATAAAATCAAAATATAAAATCTTCTACTTAAGTAGAATAGAATAAAATATTGTATACTAGATATACTGTACATACAGTGAACTCTGTCTATAACGGCCACTCAAGGTAGACAAAAAATTTGCCCTTTATAGACAGTGGGCATTAAAGTCATGCTAAATTCTAATGAAAAGTGCATCTGGGGACCAAATTAGTTGACTAGTTAAGGCAGATTTTTGTTATAGAGAGGTGGCCACAAAAATAGGTTTCACTGTATTGGTAATTTTTATTTACTTTGATAATGATATTTGTTGAAAGTAAAGGGGATTCCGAGGTGAAAATATAAGTTGGAAGTGTTGAAACATAAGGTTTTTTCATGGTTGTCCGTCGGACAAGTGAAATTGACTATTGTTGAAAAATAAAAAATCCGACAGAATTCTGACTCGTCCAACAAGAAACTTATAATGACTTTAAGTCTAAATATTCAAATATCGATCTTCAGTATTTGCTTAATGGGAGTGTCATACTTAAAAACAACTTTAGCTGAAATTAAAGAATTCATTATAACATAAAACAATCTTTTTACGGAAT
>JANSTP010275146.1:0-19333 GCA_025330745.1 Cladonema radiatum | reverse complement strand
ATAAAAACTGGTGTTCATCATTTTTTCTCCTCTTTCATATGAGCCCAACTTATATTTCCACCTCGGAATCCCTTTAAACATTTTTATTAAATGAAGATTTTTTATGATACAATATTGTTTTCACTTATAAAATAATAAAACATTTTTATTAAATGAAGACTTTTTATGATACGGTATATTTTAGATTTAAAAGCCAATATTATTATCACTTAAAGCGCCAATATCAGACCAGCATTATTCTCAAATAAGACACATGCATAAATTCATTAGTAGGAAGAAATTTATGTAAACAAAGACTCACTTTCGGCATGCTTTCAGAATATCTGATATTGGTGCTTTAAACATTTTTATTTAAAAATGAAGATTTTATATGCATGACATATGATATTATTAAATGAAGATTCTTTATGATACGATATTTTTTAAATTTAATCGTGTAAACATTTCTAAGTGAATAGTTTAATAATTCACCTGCTGTACAGACAAGAAAGTTTGCAACAATAAAAATTCATGCTAGATATTCAATGTCTAGACGATTTATTCTCTTAATGAAAAGTCTTATTACAAAGAAATAATATAAAATGATTAAAAAGCAAAGAAATAAAAAGAATACAAGTAGCTCGTGCCTTTCATCACAAAGACGCTAACAGTAAGAATTTGTTCTGTTGAAGCATGCTCTTATTTATTATTCCTGAGAGATTTCAGAAGGACGAAATTATTACTGAAAAGTGCAAAATGACCGTTTTAGACAGTCTAAAACTCAAAAAAAGTTTCTTCGTCATCCAACCATGGTGGGTGACAAAAAAAGTCCAACACCTGAAGTTTTCACTATTTCAGTCCCTGTATAAAGGTGGTATTGATTAACATTAGGCCATCAATAGATTTATAGAACATTAAAACAATATACGAAAGTACTTCTAATTCAAATTTAGGAAAACTCCCTACAAGCCTTTCTTTCTGGCAATAAAAGGCAACATAGCATACCTTGAAAAAAGAGTAATAATTGATATACAGTAGCTTCATTTCGATACTGAAGTGTTCTCAAATCAGTAAATTTGAATTTATTTGCTAAATCTTATGGCATAAAAAACAAATAGTTCTATCAGCAGCAAAGCCAGATCTATCAGAGAGGAGTAGAAGGAGCAACTGCTCACTTTTTAAAAAAAGTCTAGATATTGTTTTGCTCAGTAATTTATTTGTAAATAAAGTTTTTACATGAATTATTATCATGGAATGAAAGAAAAAAATATGTGGGTAAATTAAGAAACTCCTGTCGGAATTTAATACTAAAATAATAAGACTGACTATACAGAGAGCTTACAAAAAAAAGAAACTATTTTGTGGAAGTGAAAATGAAAATAAAATGCATGAGTTTTTGGTTGATTGATAAAAAATACAACCACATTTTTTGACATTTTTTCAGCATAACATTTTTTAAACGCTTAGTAGCATGATAATTCAATTGTTACTCCCTATCAAAACTATAAAAAATTATGCAAAAACAAAAGGCAAATAACTATGTGTGGTTTTTGCAAGGTTGTACAAGTTTTCTGTTAATTGAATATTCTCAATAAAACTGCACACATGCTATATAAACTAAATGGTCTGACCTGGTAAATGGTCTGACTCTACATTAGCAAATCAATAATCCAACATGTAAAAAGAAAAATTTACATCCAACTGCAGTATTTAACATAGTAACAAGGTAATATTTAACACAAAAGTTTATTTACAATAGCTACCTGTACCATGAACAGAACATGAAAAATTTATTCTGTTGAAAATAATAAAGAATCTTTAACAAATCATTAATGCCACTCCATAATTAGGTATTCTAGGGACTCTATTCATCAGATAACTGTTTTCAATAAAAAAAAAATGCATAAGTATAAGGCTAATAAAATGGAAAATTTTTCCGCAGTAGTCTGCAGTAGCATTGATAAAAAAACCCCTAAATCTTTAAAGCTATAAAGAGACAAGGAATATGCTTCTAGCTGACAACAGCTGGCAGTAGCAAAAGCAATATGTCAGCCAGAAAAAACACTCCAACTGTTTTTGGTCTAGCTCCACTCAGAAAGGTGAAAATGGATTTGTAGCAATGTCAAGCAAAAGTCAAAAAACTATTCCAGGGTCTACTTGAAATAGTTTGGGTCAAATATTTCTATGTCTAAGTTAAAATATCCATCAACTAGTATGTCTCTACCTTCCTTGTAAGTAATACAAGATTCAGGGAGACTTCTGCTGTATCTACCACCGATTGACCATGTAGATCAAGAAAAGACTAAATTACATTGAGTATTCCTTATGGTTTTAATCTTAGCAAGAAGGAAAAAATCATGCAAAGAAGTGCGAATATGTTTCGTATCTGAATCATGCTGGCCACGACATCTGTATAGATACATTACCAAACTATTTGTCCTGTTAAAAAAACACATAGCTAACTGAAAGGCATATCTTTCGTAATAAAATATTGGTCCATCAAGGATTTTGCAAGAATTATTGGGTTCATACTTCAATTTCCAAGTAAATTTTTCATTTGTTAAATGCTTCCATTGGTATTTAAATTTCTTAACTATTCCCAACTTCTTACTTTTTATTCTGATTCAACAAATCCATCATCAGATATTGCTGTTTCGGTATTTTCAGTTTCTCCTTTTTAATTTTTCCTCTTTTGAGTATTCTTGTTCCCTTTCAGAACCTGATGCTCCTGTAGATTCAGGACCTGATTCTCCCTCACTTTCAGGACATGACTCTTCCCCGCAGTCTGAAGATTCAAAATCAAATGCTCTCTGCTGTGATGAGATTTCTGTTGACTCTTTGACTTGTGATTGTGGTTGCAACTGTTGTTGACGTGACTGCTGATGTAATGGCTGACATGATTGCTGTTCAAGCAGCCGTGGTGATGTTAGTGTTTGCTTATTAACTTGCTCATAAACTTCATATATTGCAATTTTTGCTCCACCTATTTCCTCTTTCATCTCAACATGTACATTATTTATATGATTTTTTAATGATTGTATCTCCATTTTACAATTATCCAATTCACTTTCTAATTGATGAATCTTTTGTACAAGGTATTCCAAAACAGATTTTGAGATTTTCTACAAACAAATAGGGAAAAAATGACCTAGTTTAATACTCCAAAAAAGATTAAAACATTTTTTCTCAATGGCTTAGTTTTAGAGCATCCAATATATACACAGCTGAACAAATCTTACATGGAAAAAAAATCAATCATCCATACCTTAGGAACAATAAGGCAAGCCTCTTCATGTTCCTAAAAAATCAAAATATTAACCTAATAAATTATTCTTTGGTACCACTAACAATAAAAATTTTTGAAATTTTATTTCAGTTCATCAGTACCCCTAAAAACAATACTGATATTAATGATTTCCACCTTTAATTTAATGTCATATGCTGGAAGTTTTTATCATGCACGTATCAACTATCTTCTCAGTTAAAAGGCTTAAGACTATCAGAATTCAGAGAATGAAGTGAAATAACCGAAGAAAATCCTACTTTGACTTTACCGAATTCTCCAATCCATTCACAACCTTCCTCATAACATTTAACTTTCCAATTTTGTATCACAGGTTCTGTAGCCTTGTCGTTGAATACCTTATGAAAGAACAAAAAAAAAAAAATATTAGAAATAAACCAAAAAAATAAAATCATGCCAATTCATATTCCAATATCATAATATGGTAATTGACAGACACAATTCTCAGAAGGCATAAGCAAGTCACAACACTGATGTAACTCACTAACAGACCTACTCTAAAATGACACTATCTTGTCTAATTTTTCTTTTTCAAAAGAGCTATTTAAGTAAGTACGTTTTGTTTAGTCACCCTAAAGTGACAGGGATGAAACACCGTCAGCGCCGAAGCCTGATTTCAAAGGTGGCCCCGTATAAACGCCATTACTGACTTAGGTCCTAGTGTAATTATGCTCCCATCAGGGTGTTAGCTAGAATTTTTGGGAAAACGATGTTTGAGGTAAACATGAGGGAAGTTTCATGAATGGCTGTTTTATAAGGATCTGTAAAATTCAACCTGAGTTTATTTCTTCTTTATATTTTGATAAAAAAATACACTAACAATGTTCTCAATGTTTGTACTTGTTATTATTTTTTTAATGAGCACTATGAATGGAAAAAATCATCTCAAGCCTGAACTTTATTCTTAGCTGCTAATTTTTGCTAAAATGTGAGGTTCATATTCTTATAAAATTGTTCTTTTAAAAAAACAAGCATGTAGAATATGTTCTTCAGAAAGCTACTGAAAAAATACTTTTTATTCTCTCAATTCTTTTAGTTGTTTTTCTTAAAAATTCCTCAAAAAATAGTTTTTAGAAAGCCTACTGGCTGGCACCTTATCATATGGTTGCTTTTAGCTTTGAACATGTTTTTTTGTCAACTTGACAGTGTTTTGATACTATATCAAAACCTAAATTAAATGACAAGTCTAAGATAGATTTATGACAAGGTTACTCAATGTAACTGAATTATAATATCAGAGTATTGCAATGTTTCAATGTTTGCGCCACTGTTAAAAGAACAATTGTAAATGCTCAATGATTCCAAGAATATTTTCAGAGGATACTGTACAGCATTAAAGGGATTCCAAGGTGAAAACATAAGTTGGGTTCATATGAAAGAGGAGAAAATATGATGAACAACACTTTTTATTTCATCTTAATCCGACTTTTCGTTCTCAAGATATTTGAGTTTAAATATTTGCACTTTGGGAATTTCCCTAAAATGTTAAAGAATTTGTGATGTTATGTAGCGTATAGAAAAATTACCCAAATCTTGAATACTAAATATCTCAGGTTAAAATAGTGCTATAGAATTAAAAACGTTCATACAGATAGTAGAGGTTCATTGTAATTCTTCTGGAATAAAATTTTTTGTAAATTAGCTTTGGTTCACTAGTCCAAGGCCCCTTTCGAAAATCACATAGTCCTTGATTTTGACTTCTGAAACAATTTCTAAAAATTATTTTCTATTTTTAATAGTCTTTGAAATATTCCGAACTCGAAAAAAAGTTCATTTGTTGAAAAAAAGCTTTGTTGGGAATATATTGAGCCTGACCATAAAACGAAAGGGGGCCTGGGACTACTGAACAAATATTTTTGAAAAATTCCATCGCAATTAAATTTTCAATAATGTGCCCTACTTGTGTGAAAAAGCTCATTCATAAAATTGTATTAAAATTTGAGATATTTAGAATTTAAGATTGGGGTATTTTTTCTATGCACTTGATGACATCACAAATTCTTCAACTTTTTAGGGAAATTCCCCAAGTGACAAAACTTTAAACTCAAATATCTCGAGAACGAAAAGTCGGATAGAGATGAAATAAAAAGTTATATTTATCATTTTTTCTCCTCCTTCATAAAAACCTAACTTATATTTTCACCTCGGAATCCCTCTAAGAAAAGACTGACTTGTTTGCATTCCATTCTGATCAATAATTCCATTCCATCCTAATTGTATTGTATGTTGACCCCTGGGAGCTTTTCATCTTAAATTTCAACTTCACTTTTCTTCCAATAAAAAATAGCAGTGTTTGATCCAATTGGGAAATTTTTGTTCAGATTGGAAAAAATGCTGTTGCTAGCCCATATGTGCTCACGATTATTTCCTGACAGAAAGATATTGTTCTTGTTAGACGACTGAGGCGTGGGTTCGAACTTGGAGCCCTGAGATTCAACAAACTTTATGATTCGCTGACGGATGTGCTGCCAACTGCACTAATTTCTATTTAAAAAAAAAAAAAAAATAGCAAGGCAAAAGAATGTGAAAGGTTTAATACCTGTGTTTCAAAGAATGTTTCTCTATCAAATGGACACATCAGCTCATTTCCCTTAAAAAAGAGAAACAAAATAGTCATAAACAGATACTCTTATATACGAAAAAAAGTGATAAAAAATTAGTGAAAAAATGAACCTATAACCATAATAGAAGCAGGTAAGAGTGCCTGTAAAAAGTTATAATAAAAATTACAATAAAAATAACACTTTGGTTATTTAGGATGGCAAAAAAATAAACTATTAGGATTATTGAGTAACCTTATAGAGTGAAGTATCAGCAAATACTTAAATTGGCCAAAAGAAAAATTAAAAAAATTGACTTATTAAAAAAAACTAAAAGGAAAAAATAAGTAAAAGCAATTATTGCCAAACTTTACTTGATAACTGCTCCATCACAACTTTCAATAATAGACTGAGCTTATAGATAAACGTGAGATCAATGAACCCTTGAACAATCGATGAACATCAACGAAATAAGTTAGAGAAATAATTGAATAATTAAGAATTGGATCAAATAAAACATTTTTCCATATGCAACAAAGATTGAGAACGATGAATGTACAAAAACTACTCACTCTGCTTCAGCATGTTCTTTGATATTTGCAAAACATTTGGCACAGAAGCGATGACCACAAGTTTCAATTTGTTTTGGAACAGCTAACGGCAAGTGACATATCACACAAACATATTCATCAGGAAGTGGTGGAACAAAAAAATTTTAATTTCCATAGCTCAAATAACATTGAATCAATGATAAAATAAACAAATTAAATAAGTATAAACAAAATAAATATTTTCAGAGGAGAGAGAGCCATAACAAATGAGGGTATCAGAGGGGTAGGTGATCTAGCCACCAATAAACAGGTATGGAATACCAACAAAATCTCAAAATAAACAGGTATGGGAAAAATAAACATAAGTAAAATTAAACCAATAAACAGATATGGGACACCAAAAAAATCTAAAAAAAAAACAAAAACAAAACAAAAACAAAAAAGTATTCAAACATGCTGTAGAAGAGAAAATCGTGATAGTGATGCTTATTTTGATGTTAATCTGGATAGAGATCTAGAGTTTAAAGAATTCTAAAAAGTAATTAAATTGTTAAACAGAAATAAAGCTTCTAGAAATGATAACATATATGTTAATGTTCTAATTCAGCAATTAATTTTTGTGACAGCAAAAAGCAATTGCCACCGTGTTTGCCCTCGCATCTTCAAAAATTTTGGTTTGCGGCAGCAAAATAATTGCTGTCTACAGAATATAGTCATATGTCATATCACAATTTGTTTTCATATAAATACGGGTTTTATAAACCCTAACTCCCTATTAGCTGTTAGTTTTTCTAAACTTGATTGAGGTTTCTGTTATTACAAAACTTTTCTTATAACAGAAAAAGTGTTCAATTAAAAATCGAAAGTGATACTGATTTTTGTTTATTGCTGTTGATATTTCCAAAAAGACCATTTGAGGTGGCAATTCCGTCGCTATTGCCTAAGAAGTTGGCTGTAATTGGCCCATATGCAGAGAAAAAATACCTTACCAGTAAAAAATCTGTTGGCAAAAAATTTCGTCGGTAATAAATATTCGTCACTAAGACCAAAATTCGTCACTTTTTACCAAAATTATTTGCCCAGTTAGATGTGATACAACAATAATTGTAAACTTTTTGATTTTTTTATTATTTTTACTAGAAAAATAATCTTCAAACTTATGCGTTCGAGTTTCCGATACTTAATAAGATGAATTAAGCAAAAATATAGATAGTAGGAAGACCTAAAGTGTGTTTAAACCCCAAAACCTATGATACTGTGAAAACTAAAAATGTCAATTCATCGGAAAAAAAATTCGTCTGTAATAAATATTCATCACTGAGGCCAAAATTTGTCACTTTTTACTGACAGATTATTTACCGGTAAGGTACATTTTATACCAAGCCTTTCAAGTCTCTATGAAATAAGAGATTTTCACAGATGTTTGAGAAAGTTTGAGAAAGTTGTTACACACCAATATTGAACAGAGGAGACCCAACAAAGTCAATAACTACTGGCCAATATCAGTGTTACCTGTATTTTCAAAAATATTTTGATATACAATAGACTTTATGAAAATCTCATTTTAAACAAGATGACTTAAGAAACACAATCGAACTCAAAAGAAATTGCTCTATTGAAAACGCCGTTCTACAGCTAGAAAACGACATTTCTAACTCTTTTGAAAAAGGTGAACAACATGTACTAGGAGTTTTTATTGATTTATTAAAAGCATTGTAAAGGTGGAAAAATAAAAGTTTTTTGTGTTGTATCTCAAGGGTCAAGAATGCAATTATTTTTACCTTGGAAATATGAGAAGAGTAGAACTTTAGAAACCTCATGTGTAAATATGAAACCTATTGTTCTAATTATTTGTTGAAAGATAATGGCCTTTAAAAAATCACTTTTACATAGGAAACTGGAACTTCAAACTAGAATGATTGCCGTTTTAGAGAAATAAGTTATGTCTCTAATTTCCCAAATGTAAAGAAAGCCTTACCACATCACTGAATCACTTTACCATTTGATCCATCTACCCGTCATACGAATAATGTTTTGCTTAATAAAATTTATTACTAATTGAGTTTTTTTTTTTTTTTCTATAAATACAATCACTACAAAACAAAATACAGACCAATAAATAGATACAATAAAAAACAAAGAGATAAAGCGCTCACTACAAATACAAACCATATAGCTTATAATTAGAAGCCAATATGGGAGACAGAAGAATGGAGTTTTATCAAAGCCTCAACATCTTATCTGTAAAACATTCTATGAAAAGATTTTTTAAGGTCAAAAATGGTACATTTAGATCAACTTCCCTAAACACTGTAAATTTTCCAATCCAAATTTTCTTAGCATTAGGACAGGTAGTATTCGAATTGTAATAGTATCGCCTAACATTAACATATCAAGAGGTTTTGTAAGAATACTGAAATGACGTTACAGAAGTGCCTCTAATTCCAGTTTAGGAAAACCTGTTAAAAAAGCTATTCTTTCTAGAAAAAAACAGGGCAAAAAGTTACTCATTTAGAATAAAATAATGGGCATTGCTTCATATTGATACCAAAATGTTCTCATAAAAGTCAATTTAAATTTATTTGCTAAACGTTATGGCTTAAGCATTCATGGGAAAGTCATACTTAAAATCCATTTTTAAGTTCCAGTGAATTAAAAGAGGGTCTCATTATGATTAAACAAACTTTTTACTTCTTACCTAATCAAAAAATTAGTTTTCTGTTCTTGAGATACTTATGTTAATGTTGTTAATAAAAATGAAAAATATGCTTAGTTAAGATGCCATCAAAATGTAAGAAGTGACAAAAGATAATTTAGCGATATTTCAATGATCAACCATGGGATACTTACTGGAAAAACTCAATGTGACACATAATCGGGCCATTAAATCCAAACCCTTTTTGCATTTACACCTGCACCTTAATTTAAATCTCAAACAGAACATTTTCTAAGTAATTGAGGCAAGCATTTTTGAAATTAAGACCATAATAGTTTTCTAAAAAAAAAAAAAAAATCTCTAACTCCAGCTGTGCCAGCCAAAAACAAAAAGGGGCTATGATATGACTGAGAGGACACACAAGTTCAAATTCCAAAACTGATTTATTGATTCAATTGAAAAAGGAAGAGAAAAGATTCAATTGAAGAGAAAAGATACTTTCTGATTAACCTCTACTTTGAGATTAAGTTGTTCCTAAGTATGACTCTTCCGTTATTAGTTCTATAATTAAAAAGACACTCGGTCTGAAGAGACTTTTGTGGCCAGAAGCAAGTAAAATCATTTGGAATCTAAAAAGTGTTTTAGATTGTGATGCAGAGAGAAGGTAAAAAAACAAAAAATAATATAAAATCAAAACAACCTTTTTCCATCTGATTACAAAGATTCTTAAAAAATTATAATAGGATAAAAAAATTGATTTGCTTAAATTAAAAAACTTCCCAATTTATTAAAAATTATTTATCCTCCCTATAATAATTACCAAATTGTTGTAAAAATATTAAAAATCTGTAAAGACCTAAATGTAACATGAATATAGATAACATTTAGGGTACAATAACAAATATCTTTTTCTTTTTGTCTTAACCCTTTTCTTCGTTGGGATGGTAAAGAAAGGCATAGCTTTTTCAACTGAGAGTCAGACAAAGTTTGTTTTGTAAGAAAAACATTTTCTGTAAAAACTGCTGTTCTGACAACGGCTGAAATTTGCTTTATAACCATTTTCTATTTTTGCAATGTTACTACTCAATTTATTGTCATAAAGCCTTTTTAGTTTGCAACCTTCTTAACCCACTTTTCTTGATTATTCAAAACAGTGATTTAAGAAATATGAAGACAAAAGGTGTCCAGATAAGAAAAAAATCTAAAATCAGTTTGGTGTAATTAAAAACTGTGTAAAAGTAAAATATTAAGACAAAGCCTAAAAAACTACTAATGAGTGTATAGATTAAAAAACATCAAAATAAATAAAATCATCCCTGAAAGGATTCCTTAAAACTAGCATAAGTCTAAGGATTCTTTCGAATTGATATTATTTTAAGCACTTTTAATTTTCAATCTAATAACAAGCCCTGTGCTTCTTGCCAAAATATTTTTTCTCCAACCATGTGATACATCTGTCTCTAAATATATGATGTAAGGATATTCGAAACCTCTGCAATGATTGAATAATACAAGAAGATGATTTTCAATTTCTCCATTCAACCATTTTATCAGAGTATCATCACTGTCATAAATAATAGGTCTCTTGTTTGCTCTTGTTATATCACGAATGTATCCATCAAAAACTTTGGA
This sequence comes from Cladonema radiatum, assembly GCA_025330745.1. Taxonomy (NCBI): domain Eukaryota; kingdom Metazoa; phylum Cnidaria; class Hydrozoa; order Anthoathecata; family Cladonematidae; genus Cladonema; species Cladonema radiatum. Next base: position 8,671 of record JANSTP010275146.1, on the reverse strand, counting down.
GTTGGTTCTGTCTGAAATAATTAAAAATTTTTGGATATTCGAAAATTGTTTGAACACTGCTTTAAATGATTCCTCCCAAGTGCCTTTCTCGATTGTCAAGACTTCTTTATCAACTCCCCTGACAAGATTTGGTGGCATAATGAATTCTTCATCAAATGGTGCAATAAATGGAAAATCTATCCAAAAAGGCTTGTCTTCTATATTTTTTTCATCCTTGATGATTTCCATGATTTGTCTGGTACTTCTAAGGGGGTACTTCATAGTTGGAATGAAAAAGTTTGATGGGAGGATTGTTGATATAAAATTAGATTTCCAATTTTCACTGATACCACCAACAGCAATCCAGAAGTAATTGTTGCCAAGTCTCCTAGCAATGCCACTGAAAAACCGATAATCAATTATTTGTTAAAATGTAAGTTTCAAAATCATCAGAAAGAACAGTATTTCCATAAAAAAGTATTGTCTAAAAAGATAAAAAAAACGTATAAATATTTGAGATCACCCATAGTTCTGAAAGAGACTTAGGGCATTAAGAGAGCATTAGGCAATAGCTATTAGGCAAAATCAAGGGGCAATAGGCATTAGGCAAAGACATTACACAAAGATATTAGACAATACATCCCAACATTGATGTAATGGTTTAGTTTCCATTTCATCTCTGCACCAAACACAGTCCAAATTAAATGGTATCTCAATACTTTTCAATCATCGCTGGAAAATGGGTGATCTCAAATAATCATACCTTTTTTTATTATTTATTTAAAAGATGCTTTTTTATAAAGTTTCAGCTATTTTTTATGTCTTTACAAAAAGGCAAACATTTATTACAAAAGTGAAAGTATACCAAAACACAATACCAATATTCTGATTCAGGCTGTTGTTATCATTTGAATTTTTTATTTCTACCACAAAGAAATTTTTGATGCTTATTTTTTTCCTTTTGGTAATGTTGACACTAAATGACTACGATTGAAAAACTCAGTTTCCTGCTGTATTTAGGAATCTCCCAAACCTGAAAAAGTATTTCACAGCTGTGCATATAATCACACTTCCGTTGAATATATATCTAAAACTTTACAAAAAGCTTTTAAAAATGCAGTAATGTTTGTGCAGCAGATTGTTCCAGTTTACTCAAATGAAAGTAACTATGCTATGATCTGCTGCTGGCATATATATGAGAAATATATACACAGTTTTCTTAGACAGCAGCAGAGAGATAAAAACAAGAGCACACATGGGCCAAACTTCCTGGCTTAATATGCTAAAAATATGCCTAAACCAGTGGCATCAGTCCTGCCAAGTTTCAAGGCCATAAGTATTGCAGATAAGCTGTTGATATGCTTTCTTTTATAATGACTATATAAAATCAATATAATAAAGATAATACTGGAGTTTTATGTATATGATCATTCAATCACATATCTGGAATCTATTGTATGATTAATACTAGGAAGATTGTGCTGTGAAGAATCATCAACCTGTACAGGTATTGATGAAGGAATTCCACACCACTATCAATTAAGTCAGCATATAGTTATATTAATTAACATAAGCTACTAAGGTCTACTTTATATAGCGTGATTTTTGTGATGTTTAATTTAATTGAATTAAATCACGCAAAAGTTACGCACATGCATAATCTAATGCTAAATTTAATTTATATGAAAATAATCTCTCTTACTTAGTATTGAAAGTAAACCCTTTTTTTATCCACGGTTGCCAAAATACCTCTTGGATTTCTACTTTGACCGATTTATTTAATTAGACTATGAAAAAGATCATGCAAAACCCATCCCGTTTAAAGTCACATTACTTTTGCTTAACTTTTGAATTAAATCATGCAAAATTTGCCATACTCAATTCAAGTTGCGTAACTTAATATTACTTTTGATTTATATTGTGAAACTTTTGTTTAACTTAATTAAAAAATCTATTTCAATTAAATTAGACACAACAAAAATCACACTGTATAACGTAGGCCTAAGAAAGCAAATGTGAAATCGCATGATTTATGATGTCATCTTACTCAGTTGAGAGCCTTGAAGTAAAAAAGAGAGTCAAATGTTGCAAGACTCCAATATCATAGTCCTGCCAAGTTTCATGGTCCTAGGTTTTGTAAACGAGCTATTTTAGAGGAAAAAACGAAATTACTTGACCCATTACGTCATTATTGTCAGCACGAGATCTGCGGGTAGGTGAGGTTAAAACGTTGTATGACCTGAACAGTATCAGTCATGCCAAGTTCTATGGCCCTAGGTATTGTGCATCAGCTACTATAAAGGAGAGCTTAGAAGCATGTGATATTTGATGTATTACTGCCAGAGGGATATCTGAAGGTAAGGCAGAGGGCTAAAAGTTCCAAAATACCAAATGTAACAGCCCTGCCGAGTCGTATGGCCCCAGATATTGCAGATAAGCTACTACAACTTTTTTTCATGAAACAACGTGATTATGATGTCATTACTGTAAGCGCAGGGTCTTAGAGTAGAGTTAAGCTTCAAAAGTTGCAGCATCCAAAGTACATCAGTCCTGCCATGTTACATGGCCTGTTGGTATTGCATACAAGTAAATATAAAGGAAAATTTGGAAGCACATTATATGGCGAAACCAAATTAATTTGTTGTTTTGCGTGTCCGACCGATTCTATTTTTTTGAAATATGGTATATTAATATTATTGGCTGTTCTCAAAACTAGTTACAATATCTATTGATTTTCCTACATGCCTGTTTATTAAAGTGTTTTTGATTTTGCAGTTTCAGTTTTTAAAGTAATAAGCGAAGAAAATAGACAAAAAATAAAGGTCATAAAAATCTTGATAATTTGTTTCGTTTTTTGAAAAGATTAAAGAAACTTTTAATCGGGAAATAACTTTTATAAAAATAATGATAACATAGTTGTATAGATTCTTAAAATCATAAACGAAGTAAACTGACTAAAAAATACATTACAAAAGTCATGATAATGTAGCCGTTTTGATTTTATACAAACAAAATAATAAAAAAAATGAGTATTACAAAATCCAATGTAACACAGCTGTTTCCGTTTTTAACCTCATAGATGAAGTAAACTGACAAAAAAAACACTGTTATAAAAGTTATGATAACCCAGCCGTTTCGGTTTGTAACCTCATAAACGAAGCAAACAGACAATAAATCAACGTTATAAAAGTTATGATAACGCAGCCATTTCAGTTTTTAACCTCATAAACGAAGCAAACAGACAAGACATCAATGTTATAGAAGTCATGACAACCCAGCTGTTTTGGTTCTCAACCTCATAAACAAAGCAAACAGACCAGAAATAAACATTATAAAAGTTATGATAACATGGCCGATTCAGTTTTTAACCTTATAAACGAAGCAAATAGATAACAAATCAGTGTTATAAAAGTCATGATAACCCAGCCATTTTGGTTTGTAACCTCATAAACGAAGCAAATAGACAAAAAATCTACGTTTCAAAAGTCATGATAACCCTGCCGTTTCAATTTTTAACCTCGTAAACAAAGCAAATAGACAAGAAATCAACGTTATAAAAGTCATGACAACCTAAGCGTTTCAGTTCTCAAAGCCATAAATGAAGTAACATGATATAAAAAACATTTTTGTAAGTCGTGATAACCTAGCTAAAAGAAACTAATAATAAAAAAACAAGCAGATTAGAAATAATCCAGATTAAAAAAGAAAGGGCTATCTGTAAAAAGTGGACTCTGGACTGGCGGACTGGACTCCCTGGATTCGCCGGACTCGCCATGGACTCACTGGACTCCACGGACTCCACTATCGCAAAAAGTTGATGGTTAGCTACGTGGAATTCAACAAAAATATGGAGTTTCCCTAGATTTGAGCTAAAATTGAAACTTTTATTGCGAATTTTGAAAAGACAATGATTTTGTAATAAAACTTTGCATGACGATTTGAATTATGTTAGTTTTAACACCATAATTTGGTGGCATTTGATCTTTCACATGACCTTACGATCCTCTTTAATAATAACGCTTAATAAGATTCTTTGTTAAGCCACATGTTACATGTTTTTATTATTAAAAAAAAAAGATATTTATTTTGAGAGGCAGAAATAAAGGAATTCATTTTGCTTGATCTTTGACGTAAAATAATTTTCTGCTCTATGTAATTGCAAATACTTCTCATAAATGTTTTTACAAACTAACCGATATGAAACTTCAACTCGGTTTCCTGTGGTGAAACTTCAGCCCGGGCTGAAATCTTCCATATAATCAGCCCCTTATTTTTCTGGACTATTTGAAAGTGTTGACCAAGTGGTCGTTTTGCCAGTGCTTGACATAAGTCCTCGGAATTCGCGTATATCTCAAAATTAGTATATACTCAAAGAATTTACGCACATTTACCAAGAATTTAGCAAAGTGAAGTTAACCAGTTTTATTGCAAAGGTAAACATACAAAATAAATACACGTTTTTTTTTATAAGAAACTAAGCGCCAGACCTAGTTCCAAAAGTTTCTTAGCTATTGTCTAAGTCTGCTTCCAAAAGTTTCTAAGGAAGTTTCTTAGGTTTTAACAAATAAAAATTGCTAAAACGAAGAAAAAACTAGTTGGTTGTTTGCTGATTGTTCTTACTACAACATTTGTTCAATGTCCAACTAGGTAAACAAAAAAGACTTTAAGCGTGGCGTAAATAGTACCTTATTTACCTCAAAATAGCACATTCAAAGTAATTTAACAAAGAAAAACCTGCAAGGATGTTTCTTAACAAGAACTTGCTACATTTCCCTACTTCCAAGAGTTTCTAAATTTTTGGCATATCTAGTTCTAAGTTTCTTATAAACTGGTCTCTAATAAAAAAAATGTGTAGAGAATAGAGAAAATAGTCTCTACTAAAAAATTAATATTGGGACGGCCACCGAAGGATTAATAAATTAATCAAATTAATATATTAATCCGAAAATTGCATGTGTGACTTCGCCTATTAACTGTTTTTTTCTCATTGTACATTGACATATGTTGCCGTTTTGATCTTACTAGGATATTACATCACAATTTATTGCAGTAACATTTTTGTCAAAGGCCGCGTGTTTCTTATTCATTCAAAAAAGCAAACAAGTTTTTAAGTTTTTACATTACTTTGAGTTTGATTTCAGATTATTTTTTTATACACAAATGTCTTTCAAAAACTTGGTATTGCCGCCAACTAGATTAGGGGAACTTCCGTGAATTGAATTTTCTCTTTTGAGTCCGTGGAGTCCGATAGGTCTGTGGAGTCCATAGAGTCCGGTGAGTCCATGGAGTCCATGGGCAGTCTGGCGAGTCCGTGGAGTCCAGTCCGGCAGTCCACAGTCCGCCTTTTACAGATAGCCTTCGGAAAGCGAGCCAAGATATGTAGACTTGCGGACTGGGTTTTCAAAAACAAACACAAGGAATAAAAAGTAAAGTTATTCCCAGTTACGAACTGGTGAAATGAAAAAATGCATTCCAAAATAAATGTTTCAAGCTTGCTATGGCAAATGAATATTTATTTTTGAAGAAAAGAAAAATATAATCTTTTTTATTCAATCTATGAAAAACGTGTAATGTTTAATGGAAACTCATTGAACTCTACACACAAGGAAGGAATATTTACTTAGGGCCTGATCACATGAACTGAGCTGGCCCGGTTAGATGGGCTAGCCCGATAAGGTGGGATAAATATTTATCACCAATCACATGAATGGAAATCTTCCCACCAAAAAGAAAATGTGTTGGTTTTTTTTTTGTATTGGTGAGAAGTTAGAATTCAAAATGGCAGCCTCGCCAAGAACATTTCTATTTCCAATTGCAACTTTATGCGCTGTCATATGTATTTCCTTGCAACTTAATGGTATATAAATGTTATGGAATCTCCACAACTCTACATTTAAAAAGGTTATTGCTTGTAAAATTACTCGCAAAAGGAATGTTTTAAATAAAAAATTGAGATTTCTTCTTCAAAGAAGACTTGCCAGGAAAAAGAAATCATATTGGGTTGCTCCAGGGAGAACAGAACAGTGGTGGTTAAATATGATATCTGACCAAGTACCTGAAGAACTATGGAAAAATAACTTTTGTATGATAAAAACACAATTTTTGGATCTTGTACAAGGCCTAAGGCGGGATATTTCACCTGATCCACTTTCACCAAACAAACGTGCTCTTTAGGCTGAGAAAAAGTTAGCTCTAACACTGTATTATTTAAAAGATACAGGCTCTTTACCTATGACAGCTAACGTTTTTGGAGTTGCACCCAATACTGTTAGCTCCGTTGTTTTTGTAGTTTGCAGTGCAATTTCGAAATATCTTGGGCCTATTTATTGCACTTGCCAAGAAAAAGAATGAGATGACATTGAAAGTGTCTGAATTTGAGGCAAAATACGGTATGGTGCAAGCTTTCGGTTGCATAGACGGCACTCATATTCCAATATCTTGCCCAAAAGAAAACAGCCAGGACAATTTTTGTTATAAGCAATTCTACAGCATAAATGTTCAGGCAGTATGCAATTACAAAGGCATGTTCTTGGACGTTGACTGTCGTTTGCCAGGGAGTGTCCATGACAGTAAAGTCTTTTCAAATTCAAGTTTGAATAAAAGACTTCAAAACAATGAATTACCAATTGTGCAACAATCACTAGTACGAGGATTCGAAAAAATACCCAACTACCTTATTGCAGATCCTGCCTACTCTTTGACTCCATTTTGTATAAAGGAGTTTGAGCATTGCCGTAATGATGATGAGGTTATTTTTAACAACATGCTGCGATCAGCCAGGAACCCGATAGAATGTGCTTTTGGGCAGATAAAGGCTTGATGGTCAATTCTATCAAGAAAAGTGGACATGAAATTGGAAAAGATTCTTACCATTATCTATGCCAGCTTTGTTCTCCATAACTATTGTGAGTCAAACAGTTGTAGTGTTGATGTCGATCAAGTTAAAATTCAAATGGAACTTATCAAAAAAATAGAAACGAAAATCAGAACACTCCTGACCCTTTGTTTTTTTGCAACACTGACGAAGGCCAAGTTTTTAGATGGACAATTCTAAAATACTTCGGAAAAAGCAGGAATGAGGAGTAAAAGCGTCAAACGTTAAAGTTAAAATATTGGTACCTTCGAAAACTGATAAAAATGGTTGATTTATTTGGACGTTTTATTAATATATACTTGTGAACAATTATTTAAAGTTCCAAAATTTATAAATATATATTATATTTTTGGAAGATTTTAGATCCAATTTTGTGTTGAATATTGTACGTTAGAACTTTACAATTTGTTTGTAAAAGTTTTATCTCTAAAAGTTTAATTAAGCCCTCTTAATTAAATTTACTGAATCCAATACCACCCAACTGGATAGCAAATGATAAAAGTGGGAACAAATGATCTTTATACATGAAAATTTCAATTGAAGATTGGATAATATACACTTGCAAAATTAATTCTCCAAAATACTTGCAAACTTAATCCAAAATCTTGAATTCATTTGAAACCATAAAGTAATAACACCAGCCAGTAACTAAACTCTAAATAGAACACAATTAACAGTTCAAACTCATAAATTACAAGATATGGTTTAACACAAAATGTTCTGCATAAAACATTATTTCGGTGCATTTGAAAAATCATGATTCATCAAACTCATGTAGTAGCCCTGCTGTTGATTTAAATAGCCAAAATTAGTTTGCTGAGCAGGCTGCTGCTGCTGGTTTCCAACAACCACGGCTTGAGCTAGCAATTCGATTGATTTGCTGATGCAATTTGTCATTTATGACATACTTGCACTTACAGAATTCACTGATTCAGAAAAATACTTTGTTGATTCTTTAATAGCTTCGGACATATCTTTATGAAAGAGAGCATCCTCATTGGCTCCATTAAAAAGAATTTTATCACTTTGGGCTGCAGATAAATTTCGATGCAAATGTTTACGTTTGTTGTCAACAAGTTTTCCAACACAAGAAACCTTTCTTTTGCCTAGAGGTGTCTCTGAGATACTTGAATCATCCATTGAGGGGTTTTCATTTTCACTTGACAATAAAAGAGATTCATGATCTTGCAATACTGAACGCTCACTAATATCTTCCTCCTCTTCTTCTTCATTACTTTGATTATCAAAATGTTTTGTATCCACTCCGAATGGTAGAGGCTCTGTATTTGCTGAACCTCCCCACAACTGAATCAGTTTGTCATAATATTCGATAACTATCATCCCACTTCCTGATCGACTGCCACTTACAACGGCTTTTGAGAAATTTTGTCGGATTTCTTTGACTTTTTCCTGAATCCTGCTTCGTCCTTTGGCAATAAGCTCTCTGTCTATTTTAATCTTACTTTTGCTTTCTTTGATTTCTTCTTCTGATGCATTTTCAGGCAAGACAAACTCTTTTACCGATCCAAAATTGTCTGGTGGGTAGACAGGCCCTAATCTAGAGGAAATAAGCGTCTGATACGCGGACGCTCGGCCCTTTTCAAAATTTTTAAAAAATAAAATTGTCTGAAAAGTCCAAAAAACACATCATGTACCCCCTAGCAGATGAAAAAGATGCCCCTGCCAAGAATGAAAATGCCCTTTGACTAAGTCAAAAAAACGAAAACACACACAAAAAAATATTACTTGTTAGAACGAAAAAGAAAACTTAAATATCAGTTCGTAAGAAATAAGTTTCGTGAACAGGTTTTGCAGTTG
>JANSTP010275135.1:0-10088 GCA_025330745.1 Cladonema radiatum | reverse complement strand
GATAAAATAGAGTTAAAAAAAGATTAAAATCTGCTCAAATTAAAATCCGAAATACTGAAGAAAAATTTTGTAATCTGCAAAAAGAAAAAATTAAAGCCGATACAGAAGTAGACTATAAGTAGTCCGATTTAGACTGCAAAAGTCAACACGGGAAGTGTTGCGTAACTTGCATATGTGAAAATCATCAATAAGAAAGGAAAACTCTTTTATCAATCAAAAGACGGACATGTAAAATAGAAAAACAGACTAGTTTCTAGTCTAATGCAGAAGCTAATCTTCTCAGATTCCAGCGAGATGAACTCAATCGTGAAACCTGTTCATGGGCATTAAAAGAAGAAAACGAAAATGAAATTTACAAAAATGTTCCACTTACAAAATTTTTTTGAAAGAGAAAAATTGAGTATCACTGAAACTGAGAATGTTGTTCTGAAAGTAGAATTACAGGAGGTTTTGGAGAAACTTCTAGCAACTTCTAGAGATTTACAAGTAGAAATCTTCAAATTGCAGCTCAGAACTTGGAAAAAGAACTTATTGAAGAGAAATAATTGTATATTGAGAAACTAAAAAGCGGTTTATCTCGGCTGTGGAAACAAACATTCACAATTTTACCATAGGCGCAGGAGCCGGGGTATTATTCTCAAATAATTCGGGAAAAAATTTAAGCTTTTTTTGATGCTCTTGCCAAAAAATCGGAAACAACGCAACTTTGCTATAAAAGTTGCAAAATCGCTCTCAGATAAATTCTGATCGCTTCTTTCACCACACTTTATGATGCTTTTTTATTTGCCTTAAGATTTAAAATAATTTTTTGGGCAAAAATCTCACGGTCCCCCTTAGTAAATATGCTCCCCTGCACCTACGAATATTACCAGGCTAAATGAAGCAAGGGAATGTGCAAGGGAAATTGATTCGCTAACAGGAAAAGAATGATGAACAAGCTCTCACAATTGCAAATAGAAAATACCGAATTTTCACCACTTTAGCATGTTTCAAGCAAGGGAAAAAGGAACTAGCACGTAAACATGAAAGAGTGAAGGAAGGTGTCAACGAAATTTCCAATATGCTGGAAGAAAATTATACACAAGCTTTCTCGGAAAGATTGCTTGCAAACTAACTGTCGCGAAAGAAACGTTCGGCATTTATATCCATCCAACACATTGAAGAGGCAATAAATCTTCTCCAATAACAGCTATTCTGTTTATTGCCCCATTTCAAAAAAGACAGGTTTCGTGGTTGTGTTCGTCTTATAAGTAACACATTTTCTGTATCTTCAAAGAGCTCAAATGGAAAATCCCAAAGTTTTTTTTAAGTCAAATGAATAATTTCTAGGCGTTAAAATCATAAAAAGGGAGAAAGAGAAACTATAATCATGGATAAAAATATTATAAAAAACCAAAAGTAAAATTTGTCTGTTCTCAAGATCTTGGTTATCCTCCTGTCTAAAAACTGTTAAATGAGCCAGGATGCGCGTTGGGCAACTATATTTTTGCTTATCAAAACACCGAAATTTTCCTGATCTTTTGCTAGTGGTGTTAAATTGTATAGAAAAGACTAAAACAAAGTCTCTATAAGAGAAAGTTGGTAATGACTTTTTACCAACTTGAGTGGTTGATTTATCAACCAATAAGTAAAGCATACTTGAATGAGTTCCCTTACACAATATTTGCAGTTTTCAAACTTATCCAGAACGTTGAAACTAGACTCAACTTACAACAACTTAGAAAGTGCTATAAGTTTATGAGAAACAAAAATTGGATTGAAAAGTGGCGCAAAGAAAATACTAGACTAAAACACTCATAGAATGCGAATTGATACGGAAGGCTTACAATATTACCCTAATGCTTCGAATAGACGACCGGGGCGTTTGATAAATTTTTTGATTTTTTGAGGGGGCGTTTAAAAGAAGGGGCGTTTATTGAATATTTTTTAAATTTATAATGTCTCTATTTGTTAACAACGTAATACCCAGGCAAAAAAGGACAAAAATGAGGGTAGTTTTCAAACAAACGCTCTTCTTGGTAATTACTTTTCGAATAAACGCCCCTTTTAGGTGGGGCGATTGTTCGAGAGGGGCATCTATTAGAGGGGGCGTTTATTGCAAAAATAATTTTTTAGAGGGGACGTTTAGGTAGGTGGAGGTAGGTTTGGGGGGTAGGTCACTTTAAACAGATTGAAACAGGATACAAAAATGTGTGCTTTTAGTTCTTATGTAAGTAAGTACGTTTTGTTTAGCCACTCGTAGGTGATAGAGATGAAACACCTTCAGTTTTGAAGACTGGTTTTTAAGGTGATCCGTATAAACGCTACTACTGACCTAGTACTAATTGCTATATCCTCCCATATGTGCTCACGATCATTTTCTGTAGGAAAAGTATGAAGGCAAGATTAAACCGGAAACGGTGAGATTCTCATACAGATGCACTACTCACTGCACTTATTAACTCTATTTGGGGGGGAGATATTTGATGGACGTTAGAAGGGCGGGAGGGGGTGTAAAACCTACCCCCTCCCCTATCTAAAATCTCTAAAACTCAACGAAAAACCATGAAACTTGCAACCTTTCTTGTTTCAGATAATTACAATGACATTGGTTTGAGGGGTCCTCAAAGTGCCGACGTCAGCACTTTTTTTCCGTGACTTCAGAAGCAAATTAAAAATAACGAAAAATTGGGAAATCGGATCCTATTTTCACCCGAATTGGGTTTTTTGTAACCAAACGTGCCTTATATGTTTGAATTGTTATGAATATTAAGAATTACCACAAAAAACTGCTTTCAATACCTTTTTGGCGTTTTTCAGAAAATATCTGCTATATTTTTTACCCTAAGAATGGCCCGATCAACGGCGACAAAGAGCCTGTTGTGACCGTTGTGGACATCAGAACCCTACAAAATTTGGTTGAAATATGCACAATTTCAATTTCATATACAAAATGTGGAAATAAAATAGGCTGTTTCGTTATATTAGATAATGCTTTTCCTTTTATGATATACAGAAAGGATACTATACTTTTACGAAAGTTAAAAATATGAACTGCTTATTCTTTTCCCTGGGCGTGGTCGATTCTCTTCCCCAAACTCAGACTTTAACATTTCAAAGTTGTCGGCAGAATTCGGCTTCCTTTTTCTTGGCTCATCGTTCCTGTTGGTTTTTCTATGGAAAAAATTCAACTTTTTCGACAGCCAGTCCAAAACATTGGTTCGCTTCTTGTTGTAGCTTGCTACTCTGTCAATATCTTTGTTAAGTTCTTCATACTGTAAAAGGTTGAGTGATTTGCAGCGAACCTTCATTACTGGTGATAATGTCATGATGCCCAAAAAGATGAATGTAAGCTTGAGCGAGATCATCTTTGACGGATAAAAAATGTTTAGTTTATTAGCGACTGATTTTTCAAGCTTTTGCAAGATTACCTTATACGTCTGATATCAAAGTTTTTTCGTCAAAACAAATACTGAATATCTATTTTTTCAGTGTCTTTATATAACTTTTAAAGAAGAAATCATGCGTTCCTTATTTTATTTGCAACTTTAATATCATTCCCGTAAAATGAAATTTGAGAGTAAAAAGGTGGTAATAGCAATATGCTTGCCTGTTTAAGTGATTGAACCAAATGTCATCTTTCCTGTATAGTGCATGACTCAGCGAAAATGAAAGCTTTTTTTTTTTCGATTTCATTCTTCCTGTTGATCGTAAATAGAACCGGGAGACAGGGGGTAAATGAAATAAATAAAAAACAAAATAAAGCCTACGCATGTGGTGCAACATATAGAACTCTCATTCAGTGACGTAAACTTTATTTATTATAAGCAACACGTTTATAAGCAACCTGCCTTTGAGGTATTCAAAAACAAGCAACAATAAGCATAACCTTCCACTAGGACTCAAAAAATTTATTTTGAATAAAAATCATGCAGTTTTGATCAAGTTCTTTTACAGGAAATTTTTTACTGGTATCGATGTTCACATTTTAGAGCACTTTTTCTAAAAAACCAACATTGAAAAACTTGGAGCTATGTGTCTCAAATATTTTTGGAAGCAACAACTAAGCAACTTTAAAACCAGAAATTATCTAAAATTACAACAACTCCGAGACTAGTGGTTTATAAAAAAAGAGTGCGTTTTGTCATTTATTTCTGAAACATTTTAATAACTTAGGACCCGAACGTTTTAGATTCCAAACAGACAAACATAGACGTGAGATCCCAACATGAATCTAATATCGAAATAAGTTTCGGATTCTAAACATACGAAATTCTCTCATATGGTTCGACTGTAAATTTCAAACCTCCAAGTAGAAAATTTTAGACTTTTTTTCATAAGCAACTAGGCTTTTTCGTAAGCAACCAACGTATTTTCTAATTAGTATCATAGTCTTCTCCTTCTGTCCAGCCTTCTTCATTATTTTCGTTATTATGTTTTTTATACTGCTTGTTCCTTTTGTTTTTAGGCAGAGCATTATTCCCAAGATCCTGACACTTGATTCCCTTGACCTGACACTTCGTCTTATCAAATGTTTTATTACTAATATGAATTCTACATGTCTCAATGTTTCAATTTTCGTTTGGTACCATTTTTGGGAGGTTCTCTAAGTCATGTAACCAATGACGCCAATTTTTTCTGTCAAGAAAAAATTAATCTCATCAAGAGTATTCCGACCAGAATTGAGCCATGATTTCCAATTTCAACTTCAATAAAATGAAAAAAATTGCATATCATTGGAAAGAACATAATAAGGTGATCCAATTTAGTTTTTGGAAAAAAAAATCATTAAATATTCGTATAAGCAAGAAATCTTAATGAAAATATACCAAAGGTAGAACAAACCTCTCGGTAGATCAAGGCAGACCATTTCTTAACCCTATTCCAACTGGGGGAGGGGAGGGGCAAAATTCGCCCCCTCCCCTGTAGTTTTTTTAGTACTACTCAAAAAGTATAAGCTTTCTCCATGAAACTTTGTGACTTTTAACAAAATTTATCTAGCTACATTTTCATTAAATTTATTTTTGCTCCCACGCCCACTTTTGTCATGGCAACGCTCTAATTGCGGCCCGGTAGGCAAAATTTTGTGGTCATTTTAGGCAAAATCCAAATTTTCAGCCCAAAACATTTGTAACTCCTAATGATGAAAATGCACATTGTTTTAGTAGAAAAATAAAGAAAACCGCATGTGAAAAGCTCTTTCGGTTCAATTTTTAGGGCTTTCCAAAGTTGAAAACCTAAAAATGCTGATTTTTGCCGACAACTTGGCAAAAACTGATGACGTCATCAGATTTTGAGGACGTCATATGATAAATATGGTACCAAAGTGTTCAGAATAAGTTGGTCTATTAGTGTACCAAGTTTCATTACTTTAAAATAAGTGGTTCCTGAGATCTCAAGAGGGGAGGGGGCAAAATTTGCCCCCCCCCCAGTTCTGAGGAGTTCCCAAAAAGCCCAGTTCTAATAGGGTTAAAATTAAAATTTTGCATGTTGATAGAACAACATAAATGTATTTAAGAAAAGCAACTAGGCATTAGGGTCAGTCCTCGGAATGGCTTACGCATATCTTTTATAAAGAATCAGGTTTAAAAGAAAATTTGAATGAGAACTACCAACAATTATATCTACACTCCAAGTTTTTCAATAAAAACGACAAACAAAGTAAAAACCTAAAAACATTCGCATGAAACTTTTGGCAGCAAATTTGCCATATGGTCAAGAAACCTTTGAAAAATGGTTTGTTACAAAACTTGTATGTTATGTGAGATGGACATTTCGGTACTTTAAGGCCTTATCAAAAACGTTTGAGTAGCTACTATTGATAATATGTTATTTTAATAATTAGATATCCTATATCGTACTTTAAAAAAACTAAATAATATTTTGATGAAAGTCCAGCACACTTTATTTTATCAATGAAATGATTTGTGGTGATTTGTTTTCAAAACAAAATTGAAAAAAGTAAATTTGTCCGGACTGTATTGAATTTCTATCTCAAATTTTAACTTAGACGTCCACTTTTTTTGATCTCTGCTTTTTAGATTTACAGATGTCTGCTTTTTTAGTCATAGTTGCAGTTCATCTTAATTTACATCTTCAAATTTAAAGAAAACAGTTTGTTCTGATTTGCTTTACTGTATTACAGTAATAAAGCTGTTTATTATGGTCGAACGGACTATGTCGGACAGACATTTTGCAATAAAGTTTTCGATTTTAGGAATTCAAAACAAAAGCTATTTAGTTCCGTTCCGTCTTCTTCCGTTACGCCCCGTATTGTGTTGCTCACATGAGAAAAAAATCCCTTCTCATAAAATTGGTCGTCTCTGAATCTCGCATGAATACATTTTTCTGTCCGACATGAAAAATAAAATTTGCAAGAAATTTTAGTAAAATCCATGCAATGGGCAAAAAAACCCAGAATTTTGTACAAAGAAGTATAAGTAAGTGACACTGTAGAACAAAGTTAGATTTGCTTGAATATTCAGCTGACTAGAAATCCAAAAGTCCATCCGACACAGAAATTCCTCTTTGAAATAGATTGTACTGAAAAATGGAGTTTCGAATCTAAAGTCCGGAACTTAAAAATAAAATCATATTCCGTGATAGTATCGATCGCTGAACCAATCTTAATGATTTTCGCCAATATTCACAAATTTGAAAATCCTTATGTCAGACGGATATTGCTCTAAAACCTAGCCTCTAAGTGGAATATCTAATAACTAAATAGATTTGAAAGTTCCAGTCAAAAATCAGGCAGCTCATTTGATAGCCCAAATGTATCATTTTACTTTATTAACTTTGCCAGCTGAAATACAAAAGTTGGAGTGGGAGTGACATGGAGTTTTCCAGAATCTAGAAAGGCTCTACTGTAAAATTAAAAGGTCTATTTTCGTTCTCCAAAAATGCAACCTGTTTTGTAATTGACCCAACAAGGTGTTGTGAAAAGAAATACAAATTTGTATAAAGAAGCATAAATAGTGCTTTAAAACGCGTAAAGCTCGCTGAAGCGTTGAGGAAAGCGTAGAAAAAAAGATAAATAGATATGGCTTTAAAAATGAAAATAGGAAGATGATTCCTTAAAACTTAATCAAGCTTAGCTATCACACCGAGACGCTGACACAGTCGATTCTACATTACAGAAGATTGGGTCATATTAAATGAAATGCTAGTAATAAATAAAGCTTATTTTGACAGTATTCAGGCCGGGGTTTTGAGGTCTCAAATCAGCATGATCAGCAGATCTCACGTCATGAATATGTAATGACTTCATCTTTTTTCTAAGAGCACCAACCAAACGCTACAAAAATTTGGGCCAAAAAAATCCAATTTTTGATAATTCATATCTCAAGAACGATAAAACGTTTTTTCATGCGGCTTTCGGTAAATTTCTACTGATTCTAAGTACTTTCAAGATATCTTGAAAAATTTCAGATATTCGTATCGAAAATCCAGCTTTTAAGGAACTCGACCAAAAAATGACCTTAGCGATGGCCAAAACGGGGTTGTCACACCCAATATAGGCGTCCCCACCCTTTTTTTTACCAAACTGTTCCTATATAGATTTTAGAAAAAGTCATAAAGTTTCTTTGCATCATCTTTTGTATTCCGTGAGTAATTAGCGATAATATGGCAAAGTGGCAAAATGCGCCCCCTCCCCTGGCCTGAATAGAGACAATAACCATATTTATTCCGGGACGAAAATTCTTATACAAAAATTTGGCTATGTGTATGTCATTTCATATTTTGAAACTCTGTTCCAGTCCTCCAGTGGCAACGTCATCAATTTATTTTAAAATATCTTTTTTACCAGTTTTCATTGAAAGTATCGTGTTCTATTGATCGATTTTGGCTCTGATTTGTTTGGGAGACTAAACATATTGGATTAATTTAGGTAAACACCTACCAATATTTCAAGCATGTCACTACTAGCGTCATCATGATGTTATGCCGTGATAGCACTCACAGCATTATAAATAACCATTTTTCTTTGCAGTTTGGACGACGTTACAAAAATCGCACCCTTAGTATTTACCACATTACCTTTTGTCGGATACTAAAGTTGCTTGATAAAAGGCCCTAAATTTGATACTAAAGTTGCTTAGCATTTGCTTAAGATTCTGGCTAATATATTGAAATATTACAAAACTATAATTAGCGTCATTTTAGATATGGTTTATGAATGAAAGCACTTGCTTTTCCCATTCATGCTTCCCATTCAGATTTGATATTTTTCAGTTTGATGACGTCATCACCAAATCATTTCAGAGAATAGGGTAAATCTGAAATTTTCGGAATCTGCCTAATACTATTATTTTCTTAGTCTAAGTGATCCAATTCTACCTGCTTCCGAGAAATTATCATATTTACCGCTATGCAGCAGTTTTTACACTATTATTTATTGGTTTTGACTAAAAATATCGGGATCAGACAAGCCAAAAAAACTATTTCTAAGCACGTTTGCATTTATTTTTGACGCATTTTAATCCTTCGTGACATACACCATTCATATTATATTTTCCACCACAAGGCTCCGATAATTCTTTTGGTTTCCTGTGGCAATCACACACATGACAGCTACCCTTCTTTGGTGGCTTGAATCCCAAACGACATGCTTTTCTGCACGCACTGATGTATTTGCATCGCTTCAAAGCTAAAAGATAATAATAGTAATAAAATTATAGGAGGGGAGGCAATCCACTTGATAATTCCTCAATAGAATTACAATGAAATTCTATATAACATACAAATAAAAAGGCATGAACCACCAAAAGAAATACAAGGAAAAGGCAATAGAAACCTTAACTGCTACTCTCAAGGACAATTAACTCATCTAAAAAATCATTTATACGATAGCCAATTGCGTGTATGTTGTGGCCACACCAACTGCGAAAAAATTGTCTTGTAAAAAGAGTCGTTTGCCACATAGAGGTGTTATCAGGGCTTTACCATCAACTGTTTTTGAAAACTGTTTTTTAATTTCCTACTCTTCATTCTTAATTTTTACTGCCTTGATCCATACTGGTTTTGTTATGCCTTAAAATATTTCGTGGAATGGTACACCCCTGTCTCAGTGGCCTGATGAGAGGCTCAAAACTCACCGGGCTGGCAACGTTTTAAGAAAGTTGACCGGGCTGTCAAAAACTGGGAAATTTTCTACTTGGCCCACACTTTAGAAAAGCTCGACTGGGTAAAATTTAAAATATTTTTCGGTGGGTCCGAGTAATTTTCAGGCTCATTTTTGCCGGCCTGCTTGAAATTTCCTGTTTTTGACTGGGTGAGATATGTTTTCAAAAAAAAATTACCGGGTTTCCAAAATTGGACCCGAACACCGTCCAGGGCCTCACCGGGCCACTGAATCAGAGCTGTAATGGTGGTGGGGTTGGGGAGGGCTTTCAGGGATACTAAGCAAGTATTTTATACGTTAATTATCAACCAGTTACAAAAACCAAAAAACCATACCTTCAATTTCAAATTTGTAGCTGCTGCTGACTTCTTCTAAAAATTCAAACACTAGACATATTACCAAGAAGGAAGTTACCTTTTCCATAAAATGTTTCAGAAGGAATTTGCATAGCGGAAAAGGTGGTAAACAAGTTTTCTCATAGCAAAAAACGAATTTCTTAAGAGTGTTTGACAGAAAGTTTTCCTAAACTTATAGCTAAATTTAGCTTCTTGGATGAAACATCAAGGTGATCCTGAAGCTATTGAAGGCTGTTATTTCATTCCAAAATTGTAAACTATTAAGAAATCAAGTTCGGTTCGTTCAAGGCAAATTAGATTTGACTTTCTTAAAATCCTCAACACGTCCCAAAATTTATTAATAAGGTTCTCATTTTCTTTATTCATCTATATACAGAAATTATGCCTTGCCCTATAAAAATTAATTCCTATATTTCTTTGTACACCCCTGTCTCAGTGACTCGGTGAGGATGCTCCTGCTCACCGGGTAAGCCAAATTTTTGTCCGGCTCACCGGGAAGGTCAAATTCTTCAAAAAACTCACCGGAAAGGCCAAATTCTTATAAAAAGTCACCGGGAAAACAAAAAACTAATTTTTTTAGAAATTAAATTTTTTTGCATCAAGATTAATATCTTCAGAAGAAAGTTGTT
>JANSTP010275124.1:0-10088 GCA_025330745.1 Cladonema radiatum | reverse complement strand
GTGGAAACTGCAAATGTGGAAAGTGCCCGATTGGTGGGAAACAATTTACAATCAAAGAAGAAAGAGAACAACACCAGTAATACAAAGAAGGTAATTCGAAAACCGCAAAATTGTTCAGTTTAGAAATTTACTCAGCTTACTACTCATTGGACGAGTGTATAGTTTGGCAAAAGAGAGGAATTCAACAGTTTAAAAGTTAAAGCTTTGTTATAAAACAATTCTTAAAATCTAAGCTTTTTTTAGAGAACGGTAGATGGTTCATTAAAAATAAATGAATTGTTTAGTATTTTTTATTAGAACGGTTTACGGTGAAAGCCGTTATAAAAATGTATTTATATTAAATCAATTCTTTTAAAAAACAACACTGTACAAACAGTGTGAACCGTTCATAGAACTCAGATTTTTGTTAGATTTTGATCAGATTCATGCACCATTCTCACCAACATATGATGCTTGATAGGAAAACACTTAGAGCTACCATTGTGATTTCATCACAAATGATGATGCTGCGAACCGAGGTAATTGCAAATCTCACATATACCAACAGGAATGTGTTGACATATCCGCAATGACAAAATAGCACAAAATAAATACAAGTAATTGACATCCATACTACAGTCATAAATATACAGTAGGTCACTATGCTATGAAATTTTACTTACTAGTATAAGGTGGTGACTCTGGGGTTAAGATTTGCAGCAACTCATCAGATAAAACATATATGGAAGGCAACCAGTGATATCTCATCAAATATCTTGACTGATATGAATTCCTTAAAAATCTTAATAAAATAGTCTGCTTATATACAATATACATGATACAATCCTGTAGTGCAAGGAGGTTTTAAATAGAAGGAGTATGAACTCATTGAAAACAACCGTGTTAGCAATTACACTTGCGTTAATTCACGCAATTAACAAAACATTAATTATTTTTTACCGATAAAAAGTAATTTTTTAACTGCTAAAAATTTAATTGTTTCGTATCAATAAAAAAATTCAGCTACTATTTCCATATTTGGTTAAGAAAAACCGACAAGTTTTGTGGAAAAAAGTCCTGATAACTTAGGAAGTCCTGAGACTCTTCCAATACTGTTTCTTGTCTGGAGAGATAAATGCTATCCCACATTCCATGTATTAAAGACTTTTCGGATAGATTTGTAAAAGATGAGGTTTTAAGGTTCCTTTAGGAAACTGTATGTACAATTTTGAAGATATCTGGAACGTTGTAAGCAAAATTTTAAAGTGTACTGACTACTTCGTCGACCATAGATTGACAACAAATTGTTTTCAGGAGTAGGAGCGTTATTAGATAAAGATTATAGAATATTGAAAGTTGTCGGTGTTTCAACAAAAATTGTCGGTGATGAAGTTTTAGCACTTTGAGCTAACACGCCATGTTTTAATTGCTTTTTGGAAACAAAAGAAGCAATTAGAAATAACAAAGGGAATCGTATGAGTTCCTACTCCTTCTGTTTAAAACCTCCTTGTCTAGTGTAATATCAAATATCTAGTAAACAAATTTTCCATTAGGGACATGTTTATTACAAAAAAATTAACACAACTATAAGCGATAATTATTTTATTCCCAAAGCAATTAATTATCTAAGAATGTTGTTTATCAAAACATCTATCTTGCCTTGGCAAGAAAACACAAGACAGCACTAATACATGGCTCCCCTCAAGTGATTCATCATCTTGAAACTTAAAGCTCTTCGGTTGGGATTCGAACATTATCATCCTCGAGTATTAATAAAATTTTTCTGATCGGTCTTTCAACGATTTTATTATTACTGTCATTATTTGTTCCATTAAATCTGCGACCTAAGCTGACCATTCTCAAAAATCCGTCTTTGTCACATTTAACATTTTCGATTCGACATAACGGCCATACATTTCGCTTCGACTCATCGTTCAGAAGGACAATATGTCCAATTTGAAAATTCTTTTTTTATGTTGTCCATTTCTGTTGGTTTTTTTAATGAAGATAGAAATTATTTTCTCCATCGAGACCAGAATTCATTTACAACATGTTGAACACGCCTCCAAAGTCGTCGACTGTACATGTCAATTTTTTTGAAGTTTCCAGGTGGTGGCATTATAACTTTCAATTTCAATGTCAGCAGATTCGATGATGACAATGGTTGTAGACTTGCAGCATCTGAAAGTGTCTCCACAGTCAGCGGCCTTGAATTCAATACAGCTTCCATCTCTGCCATATGGGTTTGGACAGATTCTTCATTCAAACTGCGACCATGGGTTTTGAGCAGAAATGTCAAGATTGCTCTTGCAGAGCGTATTTGGCGTTCCCAAACGCCTCCCATGTGGCTTGCACTTGGTGGATTCTTTTCCCATGTAATCCAATCTGTCCCTTCGTTCGATAAGTATGATTCAATCATATTGTCCGTCTCTTGAAGTATTTGTTTGGCAAGTTCCCTTTCTGCTAGGACAAAGTTTGTACCGTTGTCGGAATAAATGGTGCGAACCAGACCATGTCTTGCAAGAAATCTTCTTAGAGACATTATGAAGGAGTCTGTGTCCAGACTATGAACCACTTCAATGTGGAAAGCTCTTGAAGAAAAGCCAGTAAACATACAACCATATATTTTGAGTTCAGATCTTCTTTGTTTGATGAGAAAAGGTCCGAATAGGTCTACGCTGGTATATATAAAGGGTGCAGATTCATTTACTGGCGTTGTGGAAAGATTTGCCATATTTTGGTTGCCACACTTTCCTCGCAGCTTTCTACATGTAACACAATGTTGTATTATGCTTGCTTCTTGCAATGGAATTTGCTGATTTGATCCAATATCCGTTATGTCTTAACTCGTTAAGTGTGTATCCTCGTCCCTGTGTCCGGTTTTGATATGACAGTGTGTAATGATCATTCTGTAAATAGCTGATTCTTTTGGAACACGATTAAATGCACAAGCTTATATTCTACGTGGGTACTTTTCAATCTGCCACCAACTCTTAATAACCCATTTTCATCTAAGAATTGGTCCAAACCAATGATGTGGCTGTTTGCTGGGATTGTTAATGAATTTCTCAAGTGTTTGATTTCTGTCATGAAATGCTTCTCCTGCACCATTTTGATCAAGGAGTTTGATAAAATCTTTAATCTTTCAACTTTAGACGAAGTTTCACTGCTCATTTTCTTTCTAATTTTTCTTTTCAGGTTGTCGATGAATTGAATAACAAAGTAAGTTACCCTAACCGCTCTTTTTCAATCAGATATTCTTTCTGTAATATAATTCATCAGAGGTGTATGTATTTTGCTGGTGTTGACAGTTAGGGTCTTTTTTACCTCTGGATCATCTTCAACTTCTTTTATTGATTCACCGAATTCCCAAGTTTCAGCAGACATATGGAGAAACTCTCGGCCATTTATCCATAAACTCAATTTTTCTTTGTCTTTTGGATTGATTCCTCTTGAGCTAGGATCATCAAGATTAATTTTTGAAGGAAGATATTTCCACTGAGATGGACTAGAATTCTCGTGTATCATCTCAATTCGAATCGCTATAAACGATTTGAATCTTCTTGTAGTTTTTTTGATGTATCCACGACTAATTTCGCAATTCGTCCAAAATACTTCTTCATCGATTTTGACGTTATGTTCTTCTTTCAATGATAAGGAAACTTTTGTAGAGAGTATTGCAGCCATCAATTCAAGTCTTGGTATGGATACGTATTTCTTTGGTGTGACTCTTGATCTCCCAGTAACAAATGAGCATGAACTACTTCCGTCCTCATGAATCATTCTAGGGTAACTTACTTCCCCATATTCACGTTCACTAGCATCCGAAAAATGATGTAAACTGCAATGTATAAACTTGATGTTGCTTTGCTTGTAGCTGCGAGGAGTTTTAAAGTTTTCAAGTAAATGTAAATATTCTTTCCATCTTTCTCAATTTTGTTTTTCACTCTCATAAAATTCTTGATTCCAACCAATATCCTGATGACATAATTTTGGCAAGATAACCTTTCTACAGAATATGACTGGGCAAATGAAACCTATTGGATCGTAAAAGGAGTTTAACATAGACAGCATTCCTCTTCTTGTTGATGGTTTCTCCTTTAGACAAACTTGAAACTCGAAGGTGTCTTTTTCGATGTTCCAAACAACGCCCAATGCTTTTTCTAAATCTGTTTTACTAGGTTGTAAGATTTTAATTCCGCTTTTTATTGTTGCTCACAAACTTTATAAGATTGACGCCGCCAGCCTTGCACATTGATGTTAGGTTTTTGATCAGTATTATTACCTCTTCTGAAGTTGGAACAGATTTTTGCATGTCATCGACATAAAAATTTCTTTGAAGTGTCGTGGCTGCTTCAGATGTACGTTTCAGAGCAAAGTTACTGCAACCTGGTGATGATGCTGCGCCAAATACATGAACACACATTTGGTAAGTAATTGGATTTGCTGTGAAGTTACCATTTTTCTACCAGAGGAACCGTAGAAGACTTCGATGATTTTCATTTACTAAAACCTGGTAGAATAGAGCCTCGATATCTGCCATGACTGCCACACGTTCTTGACTGAATCTCAGCAGGACTCCAAGTAGTTGATTTGTGAGATCTGGTCCTGATAAAAATGCTTTATTGAGGGAAAGCCATGAAATTCCGCACTGTAATCAAATACTACTCGAAATTTATTTGGTTTGCGTGGATGGTGTACTCCATGATGTGGAATGTACCAGATATTATTCTGGTCTAAAGATTCTTCTTGTACCTCTTCAGCATATCCTTTGGAGATGATTTTGAGCATAAATTCGTTGTAGTTGCTGTAAAAATTTCCATCCTTTTGAAACTTCTTCTTGCACGATGACAATATTTTTAACGCAAGTTCTTTGTTGGTTGGATAGATGACATCATTTCTTTTTAGTGGCAATGGAAGCTTGTAATGATCTTTTTTTTTCAACTGAATCTTCTGATATCATAAAAATCTCTGGTCTTTACATGAGATTGGAATGTTGTCTTGACGTATTTACAGTTATTGATTCTTAATTCTGTGAAATCACTGTTGTAAAGTCTTTCAAGCATTTCCTTAATATTAGTTTCTTTACATTTTTCTTCAATAGCAAAAGAATGCTTTCGAAAGGATGTGAACGTGCATCTTTCACTACTATTTTGCTGTTTAATTTTGAATGTGTTGAACCTTTTGTGATAGGTCCAACAACACACCTACCCAAAACTGTCTTGAATGCGTAGGGTCCATTATGTCTGCTTGATCTGACTTCTCTTGGCTAAAGTGCTACTGGACTTTTGGCACCAATTAACACCGACACTTCATCAATCTTTTGAAAATTTATTTTCTTTTTTATAGATGACAAATGATGTCATTTTTCAAGCTCTTTTGCTGAGATAGCATCTTCCAAATCTGTTGGAATGGATGGTCTTGTATATGCTTTTGGAAGTCTCACCCATTCTTGAATATCAGACTGGTTATCAATGTCGGAAACCAAAATGTTGTTAACTATAGATGACTTGCATGTATTTTCACATTCAGTGTTGCAATTTTCAATGCTGTTTGAACTCTTTAAGCAGCTAATTTCTCAACTAGTAGATCTTTAATAAAGGTACCTTGACTACAACTATCTAGTAAAACGTATGTTTCGATAATTTTCTTTGATCCATCGAGTTTTATTTTGATTGGTATAACACATATGCTTATGGTTCGGTTAAGACAATGATTTTATATACGGCTCTCTAGATCTCCAGCTTTCAAAGCGAAAGTGAGGCAAATTTTTAAAGTGGCGGGAAGTTCAAAAGTGGCAAAAATTCAACTATGAGTATGCGCGAATTTTTTGCCACTTTTGCCTCACTTATCAAATCCGCGAATAATGGAGAGCTAGAGATCTAGAGAGCCGTTTATAAAATCATTGTGTAAGACTAGATGCTGCACATTTCATCTCATCATGATTGTTTTCATTATTTTAATTTTTAATTTTTTTTGTAAATTTAAATCCATGAAGATTTGTTGGATGAGAACCTTGGCATTCTGAATATGTTCTTTTCCTCCTGCAAGTACTTGAAGTATGGGTTTTTGACATAGGCTTCAAACAGCCATAACACAGCTTTGATTCATTAATTTTCTTGCTTCGTTCTTGTATACTCAGGTGCAGGAATTCTTCACATCTTTCAATGTCATGGCTTTCTTTGTTGCATATTTTGCATATATCGGAAGTTGTCCTTTTTCACATCTGATGCAGCAGAAAACATACCTCTTCTACTTTTGTTTGGCTTTTTCAAATCTGCAAATTCATTGACTGCGTCTCGAGAAAAAACAGGACCATTTGCTAATATTGTTTCTTTATCTACGAATGAAATGAGATCGAGTAATCTTGGCTCTGTCTGACTGTTCCTTTTTATCTGCAGCACATTTCGGTTCCATCGGCCTATGATGCTTGGAGGTAATTTGGATATCAACAAACAAAATGTATCTGGTGTATCTAGAGTGTTCCATCCTCTTGCATGGGTTAAGCTAGATAGTTTTAGCAGGAAGTTGTTGAATTTTTTAAACGCTTTATCAATGGCCATGATCTTATTTCTTTTCGGTAAGCTGCAATGATAGTATGTGGGCTTTAGAACTGCTTGTGCAATACACCTTTTGCATTATTATAGCAAACTGTTTTTGGGTGGTGAAGGCAGGGTTTAGTAGTTTCTCTAGCTTCTCCATCAGTATATTTTATCAATCTTGTCAATCGTCCTCTTGGGTCTGAAATTTTCTTTTCAACAATTTCTTCGAATAATGCTATGAAATATTGAAACTCTGTAGGATTACCGTTAAATACCTCGAGATCTACTGTTGGTGCTGATTGATGTTGGAAATTTTTTATACGTTTGTTCTGGCAATCCTTGGGTGTATTTACGGTGGCAGTATTAACATTTTCTTTTGGTCTTACCCTTGGCTGTGAGTACTGTGTGTACAAGTTGTTGATCTTTGAATTCGTCATCTTTATTTGAATGATCTATTCCTTTGTGTTCCTTTGATGGTAAATTCCCCTTTTGTTTGCAAAATAAATCTCCCTTTGAATCCTTTTCTTCTCTTGTAAATTTGTCAGCTAGCATTGAGAGGTGAACTTTGATATCTGATTTCTTTTGACTTTCTTCGGTAGATTCTTCTTCGTATTGCTTAAATATATTTGCACGTTTTGCGTTTGCTTTTTAACGTTTCTTCTTCGTATTGAATCATACTCTTTCTTTCAATGAAGGAAGCTGCAGTTAGGAGTTCTGCCATCTTTAACTGTTCTTGCAATGCTCTTTCTTGAGTAGAACTCTTTGAACTCCTTGTATTTCTTGTTCTTCTAGTTATTTTAGAGCATCTAGAAGCTTTACTAGTGGATCTTGACCTTGATGATCTATTACTCTGATCTTTTTCTTCTACTACGTCCTGTATCCAATACAGGACGTGTATCTCTCTCTTGAAGAAAGATATTCCTTCTTCTGTTCTGTCAATCATTTCTTCGCTGATGCTGCTCTCTTCACTGCTTGCAATTTTTGTGTATTCTTCATGTGCAGCAAACAACTGTGCTTGTATATCATCAATCTGCATCAATGATTCCTTCAATGTCCTCACATTCAATGGTGACATCAATAGAGAGTCAACACTCCCTATCAGTTTCTTCAGCTTGTTGTGAGCAGTGTTGTACTTCTTTTTCAAGACATCTAATTGATATTGTTGCTCTTTTGCAATCAGCTTCTTTGCTGTTTTTGAGCTTTCTTCATTGCTAGGACCTCCTTTGTTGACATCTTCAGCATTGATGAGATCAACATCTCAACTTCCAATCTTGCTGATTAATTCATTCATTTCTTCTGAATGGGTCCCTTTTGCTGACATCTTCCCTTTTGTGAATCTCGAATTATGTCTTCTTACACTACTTTGATGATGCTGCGAACCCAGGTAATTGAAAATCTCACATATACCAACAGGAATGTATTGACATATCCGCAATGACAAAATAGCACAAAATAAATACAAGTAATTGACATCCATACTACAGTCATAAATATACAGTAGGTCACTATGCTATGAAATTTTGCTTACTAGTATAAGATGATGACTCTTGGGTTAAGATTTGCAGCAACTCATCAGATAAAACATATATAGAAGGCAACCAGTGATATCTCATCAAATATCTTGACTGATATGAATTCCTTAAAAGTCTTAACACAAGAGTCTACTTATATACGTGATACGATCCTCTAGTGTAATATCAAATATCTAGTAAACAACTTTTCCATTAGAAATATATCTATTGCACAAAAACTAACACAGCTATAAGCTATAATTATTTTATTCCCAAAACAATTACCTAAGAATGTTGTTTATCAAAACATCTATCTTGCCTTGGCAAGAAAACACAAGACAGCGCTAATGACAAGTGCTATTCAGCTTGCTTTACTTCATTTTGAGTTTCTATTTTATAATATTTCAAAAAGCTTGAATCATCTCATATTATATCTAAATCTAAGATATTTCAAAATATCCAGACAATCCCGGACAAAATAGGCGCGGACAAACCCCTTTCCCAACTTACAATGTTGAAGTCTAGAGTTGAAAGCCGAAACAACATTGTTTTAAGGGGTGCTGGGGTGCATAATGATTAATTTGTCATTTTTCAACTTTGTCCGCAATATTTTGTCCGAGATTGTATGTATGGATAGTAATTGATACATAGGTGTATACAGTATTGCACCAAATATCTGCATATTCTCTCGAAACCATTCTTTAGTATTTCTGGCGTCTTAACACTCGGCTTTCCGTCTCTCTCTCATTCAAATGATCTTATATGGATTACCTAAGGCCTTGTGTAGGTATGTAAATATAATCCAATTTACCTTTGTCGTAACAAGCCGTTAACGCGAATTCATTGATTAAACGGTGCAATCTGGAAATAAAAATAATTTGAAAGAAAATAAAGCTATTAGTAAAATAACAGAAGGAAGGAAAGCCGTTATCAAATTACTAGCGTAAATTATGGTGGTCAGATTTATCTTGCCAAAAGCGCCTCATGCAATTTGGACAAAAACTAATCGAAAATATTAATGTTAGAAGAATTTTTGGTACACGAACTAAATATAGCAGCCGGCCTCAAAGGTATCAAGGTAAAGTACTTAATACTCATTAGACCATCTACGGGCCTGTGACAGATCACATGATGCTTCAAATGCCTTTTTTACACGAGGTAAAGTTAAAAAGCCTGAGTAAAGACGATGAATTGACTAGTATATAAGGTACAGTTGTCAAAATTGTCTTAAAAACACCCTTTTTTCACACACCAAGATCTCAGGATCTTCGTTAGCACTACTTGTTTTTACGCCGACAGTAGTTGAAGCGATAAATTATTGTATCTTAAATCAATGGATCTCTGGATCGGTGGATTTTTTGGGATAGCTTCCAAACGAAAAAGAGTTTCACTATAAACAATTGTGGCTTTTTAAAAAATTTTTAATGATCATTTTAGGGCCAAAAAAAGTTGAAAAAAAGAAAACAAAATGGGGCACAGGGCCAGACCTCGTCTCCAAAATTGAGATTTTTTGCAGCATGATTTTGCAATTTTAACCGTCAGTAACAAATTCCTTGGCCAAAATTACATTGGAAAGAATTAATTGAATATATTTTTCTTTTTCTAAAATTACCAGAAAATGATTATATGGAGATTTCAACCTTGGGGTTCATTCTGCCACCGGGGTTAAAAGTTAAAATTCAAGTCTCGAGGCTTATTTCAAGCCTGCACTGAAATTTCAAACCACCTTGAGCTAACCGAACCAAAATTTAGAACACTATCATCGCATAAATATAATACGTACTATCATTTTATCTCTCTTCTGAAATGATATTTTTAAGCAATCTTATGGCAAGTTTAGTATCAACTGTTGCGTTAGAAACGAACAATATTATTTTTCTATTATATGTTCGTAATTACCGTCCTGTGTCCCTTGTGAGTGTTTATCGTAACGTTTTATATAGCTTGTTTTTTATCGCGTTTTTTTTGTCTCTTTACTGAGAGAGCATATCAGAGGAAGTATTTTTTTTACCGTCAGAAAAAATCTTTCTAGTTTTGGTCGAAAAATATAGACTTA
>JANSTP010275102.1:0-10089 GCA_025330745.1 Cladonema radiatum | reverse complement strand
ATCCAAATATTGCCTTTAAAATGATGCGAACGTTGAAAGTTAAATTTATTTAGTTGATTCACTAGAGCAACAATAAAGATCTCATCAATAAGACCTTGGACTATCTTCAAGTAATTAAAATTTTTGCCTGCAGTCGACATTTTATGCAAAAATATTGACTAGGTGGATAATTCTTAATGTGAATTGGGGAATTTTTTACAACCCCCACTCCTCTCCTCATCAGGAATACGGATACTCTTGAGTGCCGAATACAAGGAGGGGATGCTTATTACTTTTTGAAAAATCCCCCTACCTTATTAAGAACGTCCCCTCCCCCGTTTATTAATTTTGAGAAACCAGTTGCCAAGTCTCCAGTTGATTATTATATTTCTTGTGATTTTGTATTATTATTTCCATATAACTGTATATAACTGTACCTGTTGTTTTTTTTAAAAAAGTGGCCGCCTCCCTCTCTTATCAAGACCCCCCGCTTATTAATTTTTTGGAAAAATTCCCAACAACCCCCCCCCCTCACCCTTTGTATTAGACAGAATAATGGTTTAGAAGTATTAATCACAAATCAGAGTGATGGGGGTGATTTGAAAAATTCTCTATGAAATATTTTTTTCACCAGTCTCTTTAAACAAGGAGTTTTTCATTTACGAATAATATTTATTAGCTGGCCCTGGAGAACAAAGTTTACAAAGATGTATATCAACAAAATTTTTGAATTCAGCTTATTGATAGGAAAATATGTTGAATACTAATGCGAGAAGTGGTGTGCAGAGGGAAAGTTTTGCTGCTTTTCCACAGAAATGACGATAGAAAATATATTACGTCAAAATTGCAAACACAACGGAAATTAGAAATTGGGCTAACAGTGGTTAGACTATTTAAAATTAAGAAATAATAGGTGCTTTGTTATTAAATTTGATCATATTAAATTTTAAGTTATCATATTTTTCAAGACACAGATTGTTGCCATGATGGCAGTGGATAAAATCTGTCTTTATAATATTCAGATTCTTTTAGCATTTATGAGTACAAAGTTTTCTGAGTAATAGAATAGATACGATTCTCTTACAGATTCCCAGGTAATTTGCGGTATCTATGACGTCTTTGGATGCTTCTGTAATAATGGGGAAGACAGAGTGGGTGGGATAAAGATTTGTCCATTTGATTGAGTGCAAATAGTGTGCAATAAGATCAAGCAACCCAGAAAAACTTGAAAAACAGTGCTAATAGGTATATTTTCTAAACGAATAGGTGAAAGGTTCAACATATATTGTTGGCTAAAAAACATCAAGGGAGGAGTGCAGAGTGAATCTTTTGGTGATCTTCCACAAAAACGTTCCATGAAAACCTATAATTGATATTTTTAAATAAATAAAAAGACAAAAAAAATTGAACTTAAGCCTTGCTAAGAGCTTGATTGTAATTAGTGATTGGTGATATTGATTGGATTTTTCCGTTTTTGAGTATATAAAAAACCACTACGGTGGAGTGCATGTAGGAGCATGGCTTGAAGAATTGGCCATCATTATACTGAAGTAGTATAATAACACCATAGCAAGCTTACCATAGCAATGTCAAAAAGGTATGTCTGCTAAGTGGTTTTTCTGAAGGAATTGTCTGGTGAGACACTGAAAGTATTTTGGGCAAAAGCAGACCAACGGAGGAGTGCAGAGAATGGGCTGTTGGCAATGCACAACTTTCAAAATATGTTACTAAATAGATTTTGAAAAAATTAACATTTTGGTCGAATTTGAGCACATGGGATGGGAGTAATTAAAGCAATCTTCCGTTTTTCAGTATATAAAAATCACGACGATGGAGTGCATGTAGGGGCATATTTTGAAAAATTGACCATGAATTTTTTACTATCACTCAGGTTTTTTTACTATCAAGCTGAGACCCTAAGGATTCCAAAAATGTATAGAAAGTCCATCCACTAAGAGGGTTTTCTAAACGTGTCTAGCTATGGAGATATGAAATTCTGCTCCCTGACTAAGGGTGTAACGTATGGTGAAAGAACAAGAAATATGAGTCATACATACAAGAATCAAAACATAATTAATAATACTGCAACTCGCCAAATAGAAAATATTGCTGACTTGCAGAAAAGTATCGCAACATGATGGCGTCATTCTGCTGAATCGCGAAAAGTATCGCACCACGATTACATCATTCTGCGGAATTGTAAAAAGTATTTTGCCGAACTACAAAAAATGTCGCTGAATCACAAAAGGTATTGCACCATCATGACGCAATATTGCACCATCATAGTGCTGATCCAGCACTTGAAAAACAGTAAAAATAGAGGAGTTCAAATGACGATCAGGATTCTACATCAAACAACGATTGAAGGAACTTTATTGTGGGTTTGGCCACCCGAATAACTTGTTCCTGCTTGCTAATCAAACGACGTCGGAATACTGGAAAATATTGGAAACAAAAATATAAACTTTGAGACAAAGATATATTAAAGAACTAGATTGAAGCATGTTTACTGAATTGTACTGAATTTCAATATGAGTTAATAGAGTGGAACTTTGAGTTGAATTGACTGGTAGTTATTCATCCCTCTGATGTGATTCTTTGTTGAGAGTTTCACCATTTGGATAGAGGAAGAAGAATTGGGATCCTGTTTTTAATAGTAACGGTCCTATCTATTCATAACCATCAGCCAGTCGGGGACGACTTGTTACATATGGAGGCACTGCCCGGATTCACAATCTAAAGATCATCTATCAAGGAGATTCAACGAAAAAGACGAGAGAATTCAAGAGAGAAGGTGATAACCTCTGGGGGTGAGATTGAAGAGGATATCTACCCAGAGAGAAAAGATACGTCGGACGGTGACACTTGCGACAACGCACAGCTGAAAACTATCGATTCAAGAGAGAAGGGGATAACTCACTGAACGTGAGATTAGTGTAAACCAGGAGGAATACCCTTGGAGAGAAGAGAGCAAGAAAAGAAAATACATTGAAGAATTATTATATTGTTTACCCAGCAAAGTACTGGATGCTCACGCACTGACCTCCGTGAAAGTATATTTTACCTGGAGCACCTCAACTCCGGATGCCAACCTGGTCCGTTGAAGTAATTTATTAGAAGATATATATTGATATTTATTTGAGAAAATTATTATTACAGAGAGAAAATTGAAGATTAATTAAATTCGGTAAAAGAAAATTGAATAAAAAGGTACGTACTGCAAACCAGAAGTTTCCAGACAGTATTCAAGTTAAAGATATATTTGTAAATTTACAAGCCAACACAAAACAAAAATAGAAGAAATTTTTAACCATCACTAAGAGACAAGTCAACTAAATTATTCAGAAGTATACTCAAGAAGAAGTTTCATTGAAGAAAGATTGACGTAACACCTTCATCTATCAATAATTCAAATATTCCTTACTATAGAGACTGTTAAAAAAAGAGAGCATTCTGTATAGAAGATCTGTCAACGATTAAGTTTATTCAACAGAAGTCACGCAAGTAAAAGAGAAGACATTAAAGAAACTCTCTACACTAAGTCAAAGATTTTTTTTTGTAGCTTAATTTGGGAGTTCTTTAACAATTTGTCTTGTTTACAACTATTGTTGAACAATATTTGAAGCTAGCAGGATATTATTTTGACGATATAGTAGAGTTTTGTTTGAAGTAAAAGAAAATTTCAAGTAGTGTATGCTATTACGAAACAGAAGATTAATCACAATGGCAAACATTCAAAACGCTCAACCCGATGGCAATAATGTGCCAAACAATGCTGCACCACAACCAGATACAGGCACAATTAAATCAGAAGCTGCTAAACCCTTCATATTCACAGGAGCTGCTGACTCTGATGTAAAAGATTTCTTTGAACGTTTCAACGAATGCTGCCACTTTAATAGATGGGAAGGAGAACACACTACCCAAGCTTTTCCTTTGTGTTTAAAAAGAGACGCTAAGGTATTCTATCGAACCTTAACAGAAGCAGTTAAGCAAGAAATGAATCAAATTGAAGCAGTCTTCCTAGAAAAGTTTGACACACCAGAGCAAAAATGGCAACTACGCTCAGAGCTATTACTCTCAAACAACGCAAGAATTTAGATGCTTATATCAACAGGTTTGCCCCGCTGACCCAGAAATTACAAACAGACGAGCAGACGAAATTGGACCTTTTCATTCAAGGGTTATGCTCGAAGTTGCGAAACCATATATTAATATCTCAACCAAGAGACTACGCCACAGCTGTTCGTGTTGCAAAGATGAAAGAGTCATTTAATGACGACATCAACGTGGACTCTTTGGTCCAAAAAATTACTCAAGCGCTGAAAGA
The DNA here is from genome assembly GCA_025330745.1 of Cladonema radiatum. Lineage (NCBI taxonomy): Eukaryota > Metazoa > Cnidaria > Hydrozoa > Anthoathecata > Cladonematidae > Cladonema > Cladonema radiatum. The sequence goes on along the minus strand of JANSTP010275102.1, from coordinate 5,780 downwards.
CAAAGACCCAACAGAGCCCTACAGAGATGATGAAATCCGGAAGCTGAGAGAAGAAATGCGATATTTGAAGAAGGAAAGGCAGCGCAATCAAGCTTTTCCTCCAAATAATGTAAGAGGAATGAGGTCAACCAACGCTCAAGTCATCTGCAACTACTGCTATAGAGTAGGCCATACCAGCAGCACCTGCAGACAACTGAAATTATACGATGGAAGACCTAATCCACCACGACCATCATACTACACAGATCTCAGGATACTTAATAATCGACCAAGAACGCCAAACCCAACGTTTCCTGCAGATCATAGGGGCCGAGGTGACAGATTCAATCGGTGGAGAACAACACAGAACAATCGAGGAGATGGTCCTAGAAACTCGAGATTTATCAACACTTTGACTACAGACTTGGAATCTAACTTTATGGGTTACCCAGACTCCTACTAGGAAGATGAATGGGAAAGTCCGTACTATCCTTCAGACGTTCAACAATTATATTGGTATGCTGAGACCATCAGCACAGGCGGACAGGATTATGGACCAGTCCCTCAAGCACTTGATGTCATCACTGAAGAGGACGAAGACAGATTTCCTCTAAACGCTGTTTTTGGAGAAGAATTTTTAATAGAAGGTCGTCCATTTGGAACAGAAGAGTACTCAAATGCCATAATTATTCGAGGCGACATCAATGGCAAGAAAGTACCTATGCTTGTCGATAGCGGAGCAGCGGTATCAGTTTTGAAGTATTCCCTATGGAAAAGTTTACCTGGAGTCTCATCTGCGGATTTACAAATTAAAGACAAATTCTGCTTATTTGGGGCAGGAAGTACTCGCATCAAAATCGCAGGTCAATGCCAACTCAATGTTATTATAGATGATGCAATCTACCCATTTGATTTTTATATTGCAAAAAACCTCACGCATGATGTAATGAGAAAATTTTATTCATGAATACTAAGCTGTCATAGACTACGCAACAAGAGAAATAAGCTTACAAACACCTGAACACATGATTCCAAAGAACAATATACTAACCGAAGTGACTAAAGAAGAAATATTGGCGATCATATAGTCTGTAGAAACACAACCTCTAGAAAAGGAGATTACCCTTCGAGAACCAGTATACCAAACGCCAAGTCTCAACAATGATGTATGGAAAGACACGTTTCCTCCAGAGATAATATCTCCAAGTCTCATAGAAAGTCAAAGGCAAGTTATGTTACAACGACTAGAAGAAAACAGAGACGTCTTTGCATAAAAAGCCTCAGAACTTGGACGTACTAATGTATGCAAACATTGCATAGATATGGGAGATGCCAAGCCAATCAAGCAGAATCCCTATAGGGTATCTCCAAAGTAAAGAGAAGAACTCGACAGACAAATAGACGAATTACTGCAACAAGGTCTTATTCGACCTTCAGTATCACAATGGAGTTCACCTCTCATCTTGGTACCAAAGAAAAGTAATGAAATTCGTATGTGTGTTGACTACAGAAAGTTGAACAGCGTACCAAAAGTGGATTCTCATCCTTTGCCCAGAATAGACACTATACACGGTGCTAAATACTTTACTACCCTCGATCTGGTGAGTGGTTACTGGCAAATTGAACCGGAGGAAGAGTAGAAAAGTAAGACGGAATTTACCTGTCATCGTGGCTTATTTGAGTTCAATGTCATGCCCTTTGGAGTACATGGTGGACCAAGTGTTTTCAGCAGAGCAATGAATTATATACTGAGACATATCCCGAAAACATATTGTCTAGTATACTTAGATGACATCATTATCTTTTCACAAAGCTTTGAAGATCACTGCAACCATCCTGAAGAAGTATTCGAAGCTTTGAGAGACGCCAATATGAGGCTAAAACCTTCCAAATGCTCATTTCCTCAGACCAGTACCAAATTCCTGGGACATCAAGTTTCAGCAGAAGGAGTCCAACCTCATGAAGATAACGTCAAAGCTGTCAGAGAATTTCCTGTGCCTACAAGTCCAAAACAAGTGAGGTCATTTCTTGGTTTATGTGCATACTATAGAAGGTTCATCAAAGATTTCGCAAAAATTGCTCCGCCGCTATATGACCTTACTAAACAAGAGGTGTCATTCCTATGGACAAAAGAATGCAAAGAAGTCTTCGAACTATTCAAACGATTATTAACGTCGGAACCTTTAGTGGCATTTCCAAAATTTCAAGAACCATTTCACCTCTTCACAGATGCTTTCAACACTGGAATGGGATTTACTCTTGGACAACGTTCTGGTGGCAAAGAATATGTTATGTATGTTGGAAGAAGTTTTTCAGCCGCAGAAAGGACTTTTTCCACCACAGAAAAAGAATGTCTTGCAGTCATCTCAGCTGTACATAAAATAAGCCCATATGTATATGGACAGAAATTCTATAATCACACTGATCATCAGGCATTGAAATGGCTACTCTCTATCAAAGACCCTACTGGAAGATTGGCTAGGTGGGCAATTATATTGCAAGCATATGACTTTGAAAATATTTACCGCCCAGGACGCCAAAATGGCAACGCTGACGCCCTATCTAAACGATTTACTAATGAAGCTCCTGGTTCACCTGATGAAGTAAATCTAATAACTGTAATTGACGAAAATGACTACAATTACGAAGAATATGACAGTGATAATGAAGCTAATATTACAAGCAACGATGAAGAATTTATAATGACAGCTATAATAATCACTATGAGCATCAAGAAATTGCAGCAATTTCAATTATCAGATAAGGTTATAACAGCACAAGTGAATTTTCTCAAGAATAATGTCGTCCCTCCTGAGAAAGAAACAGCTGATAAAATTATGAAAGATATTGACAAATACTTAACAAAAGATGGGATTTTATATTTTCAAGATATAAAGTATGATAATTCTCCCAAACTAGTTGTTCCTACGACATTAAAACATGACATTCTTTTATGGAACCATGACCATCCAATCGCTGGCCATTTTGGAATAGAGAAAACTATTGAACGCATCCGGAGAAACTATTATTGGAAAGGTATGCGTCAGGATATAGAACCTTGGGTTAAAAGTTGTCTTAGCTGTGCTATGAAGAATTCGCCGCCTAAGATACAGAAAGCACCCTTGTTACCCATACCAGTTTCTGGTCCTTTTGGGCAAGTTAGCTGCGATATTATTGGCCCAATCACACCCTCACTGAAAGGAAACCGCTACATTCTTGTGTTTACAGACAGACTTACGAAGTAAATGGGGTACCCAGGTCTTTACTCTCGGATAGAGGTAAAAACTTTTTATCTCAAGTTATGCTAGAGCTATGCAAGCTGATAAATACTGAGAAGATTCAAACCACTGCATATCATCCAAGCTGTGATGGACTAACTGAACAGTTCAACAAAACTATCATACAGATTATTTCAAAGTATGTGGCATCAAATCTGGTAGATTGGGGTTTACACCTTCAAAGTGCTTTATTTGCATATCGAGTAACCGTACACAGTACAATCATATATTCACCGTATTATATGATCTATGGCTGAGAACCCAGATTATTACCTGACATAAGGTTCTACAAGCAACCTGAAATGTCAAAGAGTGTCAAGGATCATTTTCAACAAACAGTCAAAAGTGTAACCTTAGCACATTGGATTGCTAAAGAAAACATTGAGAAACAACAACTTCAAATGAAACTGCAGCATGATAAGAAGGCTACCCAAAGATCATTCAATGTTGGTGATAAGGTCCTACTGTTCACGCCCAAGAAGAAGAAAGGCACGGACATTTTTGGCATAGACCTTACGTAATCACGCAACAAAATGGACCCGTCAATTACAAAATTCAAGCCCTGCATACAAAAGCAAAGAAAGAAATTGTACACGTCAATCGATTGAAACCATTCTATGAGTTTGAACCACTTTCGAATGGTCATGTAGAATTTCCTGAAGAATTCGAAATACCTCCTGATTATGACAACATGAAGAAAATTCTTTCGGCCACAGAGTTTGATGGAGAACAATTCTATGAAATCCAATGGCAAGATGATAGCCCAAATACATGGATTTACGAAGAAGATGTCCCTTTGCAACTCATTAAAGAATTTCAGGAACAACGGTCATCTGAAACGCCACTACTTACAGAAAACGCTGGATCTGTACCACCCTCTATGGTACATACCATGTCTACCTTGGAAGTCCTAATGCTTTTACTAATGCTGCTTATGGCAGAAACTAACCATAGACGTATACTCTTGGAAACACTATATGATTGTGCTAAGACCATGCCACTTGGTATTTATGATTTTCTGAAAATTCAATCATGTGACCACAATCTCCACAATCAATATCATGATATAATACAGATTAATAGGGCAGATGTTTACCATTATATGCTCTATCGAATGCCTATTACGTTGTGGCATTGTCAAGCTTTCAAGTATACCTATAAGTGCGATGAAAATTTTTGGGGCACCAAGGTTAAACATTCATCCCACGTCGAAATTAAAATGACGCAAGAAATTTGTAAGGAAGAGGTTAACCTTATCAAGTCAGGACGATCACCCCTACTCAGAACAAGTGCTAATCAGTACTCCTCAAGCAAAACTACCACATATTAATGCAAATGGCTACAGACCATCACTCACACGAACATACATTACATCATTGCAAAGTATCCTGGAAAATTGAGAGGAAAGGATACCGAAGTACATACTGAGTTAACCACAACCTGTTGTGTTGTACCAACAGCTTCCTCCGGAAAACGCCAACAGATTCAATCATGCAGACCAAAAGAAGAATCATCCAGCATTATAATTTATAAAATACCAAAATCCCACAGATTTTCAAATTATCAACATCTTGGTAACTATCAAGTTATGCAAATGGGAGCGCTCGTCTTAATATCAGCTTTAAAGATTGGTGGGACAGTTGTTAGAAATAGTATGTTGCGTGAAAACATCATGGTATTAGACAATGGATATATCCTTAGAAACTCGAAGATATCACATACATTCACGAAGTCATTAAACAACATGCGTGGATATCAGCAATTTAAACAGCAGATCCCGATAGCAATACAAATCTTAGAAGCTCATATGGTCCAAATGTTTATGGCACAACGTCAACTGATAATGGCTGAATATGAATCTTTATGCTTTATTCAAAATGCACTCTCCCAGTTAATATGCTGGTTAGTTCAAAGGTTTCCCTCTGAAATTTCACACTATTTACACTCTAAAGACGGCATAACAATATCCCCAGCAGGAGATGCATTGGTAGTAGCGAACTGTGAGGAAGTGACAGAGTATCACATCGAATTGTCAAGGCAAATTAACACAACTTGTTATTTTTTTTCCTATTTATTTATCTCGTGATCGTACCGTTTTTCTATCACTATATGATAAACGGATCCTACACCAAAGTCCGAAGATTCCATGTGCAGCCAGGCCACCTCTTACCTATCTCCAAGATCATAATAATCATCTATATGAGATCGATTAATCTGGGAACCTACGATTACTTGTGGATAAGCATTGTAAGCATTGCAGATACTTGGAACCACTTTGAAATGGGTTGCTTTTTAGAGGTAAAGGTGGTAGATTGATAATAGGCTGCCCTCTGTGTATGTGTTTCTGGTACTTTGCAGATAAGACATGGTACATGAGGAAAATTTCTTAATTTTATGACTTAAAAGTTTGTTGCTATTGTTCCCTGTTGGTTTGTAGTTGACATGGGAGCAATTTCATCTTAAAGGTCTAGATTGGAATCCATGTTTCAGTGTCTTAGATATTCACTATGATTGTTGAAAAAT
>JANSTP010275091.1:0-10090 GCA_025330745.1 Cladonema radiatum | reverse complement strand
ACACATCATACAATAGATCACATAAAATTGCATGTTTGTTGCAGCCACCCCAGACATTAGCGCCACCAAATGTCTAATCAAATGATCAAGACATTAGCGCCATCAAATGTCTATATATATATTTTTTCGTTTACTTTATGCCACTTTATTGTATATTGCCGATGAAAGTGTAAATAATAATAATAATAATAATAATAATAATAATAATAATAATAATAATAATAATAATAATAATAAAAGGCTATAATACAACGCATGTGATAATAAGGCTAAGTGAACAATGGAGAGAGGCCAAGATATAAAAAAGTTTTTACGGGTACAGTGCTTACGGACCTCTCAAAAGCGTTTGAAAATATTCCTCATGACTTACTCATTGCAAAACTAACTGCTTATAATCTTTGCTTTGACTCTATAGCCTTGATGGATTTGTATCTTTCGAATAAGAAACAAACAGTTAAATTAGGAAACATTATAAGTTCTCTTGCAAATATAATATGAGTTGTTTCTCTGGGCTCTATTCTGGGGCCTATCCTTTTCAATATATTCCTTAAAGGCTGGTCCTCACTAGACATTTAAGTGTGTTTAGGGGCATTTGCTTGAATTGCGCTTAGGTGCGCTTAAGTGCACTTAACAAATACAAACCATCCTCATTATAAACGCTTTCACATAGAAATTTGAAAAAAATTGAGATATAGGGGCTGATTATATGGAGAATTTAAGGCTGGGATGAAATTTCGTCAAGGTTTGCCGTGATGAAAAAAAAATGTAATTACATGGAATTTTCAGCATGGGCTGAAAATAATTTCAACCCGAGCTGAAATTAGTTAGCCTTTGCACAGGAAATTTTTAAATCAATACTGTAAACAAAGATGGCGGAAAAAAAAAAGGAAAAATATTATCATGTTTGCTTATACAGCAAGCAATTTCCTTATTACTTCGATCTCTTCAACTGCATAGAATTTGTATTACATATCAATGTTCGAAAATTTTTAAAACTTTTAAATGTTCTAAGCGCTTGTTTCTCAACAAAGCGTAGTAAGCACCAGAAAAGGAGAAGGTATCATGAAATTAAAAAGTTATCCAGGAAGAATGGATCCATTTGTGTCAATAAAGGACGAACAGAAGATTGGTGGCTTAAAATGCTTGGAGAGGATGTTCCTGATAGCTCATGGAGAAAAAACTTCAGGATGCGAAGGCAAAACTTTACTTTACTTGTTGAACTTCTTAGACCCCACATTTCTCCCAAACCAAACTGTCCTAATCATATACTCTGCGCAACCGAAAAAAAGCTGCTGTCTCCTTATATTACTTAAAAGACACAGGTTCTACATAGATGGCTGCCAACACATTTGGTTTGCATGAATGCACTGTTTCTAAGACATTACATGAACTTTGTACTGCAATAAGCTATGTATTAGGACCCAAATATTTACACTTGCCAAGAAACGAAAATGAAAGGAGAAAAATTGTATCTGAATTTGAAATAAAATTTGGAGTACCCCAGGTGTTTAGATGTATAGACGGGACACATATTGGAATCAAAAGACCAATTGAAAATTCTCAGGACTCTTTCAGTTTGTGATAGCAATGGCAAATTTATGGATGTAGATTGCACGTGGCCTGGGTCTGTCCATGATGCAAAGGTTTTGCAAACTCAGAAATAAATGGGCTACTGAAAGAATTTACGTCCTGTAAAACCAACGAAGAAGTAATTTTTAACAACATGTTAAGAACTGCAAGGAACCAAATTGAGTGTGCCTTTGGTAAACTTAAAGGATGTTGGGGATTCCTAAGAAGGTCGATTCAGAATTAGAAAACATCCCTGTAGTAATTTACAGCTGCTTTGTCCTACACAATTTTTTTGAAAGTTTTAACGATAATTCTATAGATAGACAGAACGTTGAGGCACAGATTAACAGGCACAAAGAACAGGATGACAGTCCAGATTCTGTTTATTCGCATAATGATGAAGAAGGGGAATATGAAAGAAGTGTATTAGCAAAGTACATTTCACATAATTTTTCAGATAATTATTAAAGACAAGTTGATAAAATGTGTTTCCATGTGTTTCTGTTTAACTTCTTATTTATAAATATAATACTTATGAACAGTTATAAAATAGTATATATTACTTTTGTTAACATGTTAACATTTGTTACACAAATCGAAAAGCTTTTGCTTAACTTTTATATTCTTGTGGTTTTTATCCTGTTTTGTATATTTATTTATTATGGCTAGTAGTAACAGACATTTGTTACACAATATGTAGTTATACTTTTACCCATTTTGTTAAACTTTGTATACAACTTTTATAACCAACTAGAGTCAAACCGCCCGTGCTTTTGATAATAACTTGATAACAAACACAAGTTTTTAAAGATTATAAAATTACTTGTTTTGAAAATCCCTTGATTGATCATCGTTTAGAAAATGCATGAAGCTATTATTTGAAGAACTTGAAGTTGAACTATTTTTTCTATTTTCGTGTATTAACATGAGGCAGCATAAAATACTGCTGCTGCGGATGATTTTGATGTTGGACAGGCTGGTTTTCCTAAAGCATAGATCTAGTCATCAGTTCAAATGATCGGTTGAGTCCCTGGGCTATTAAGATCATCGAAGTGCTCATTTGTTGCATTGAGTTAGCGAACATAGGATTCGATTCCCTGATTGCATCAGCCATATCACGCCTAAAATTGAAATAAAAATAATTTCTAAATACTATTCACTTTTTTACTTTTAGTTTCAAGAATGTGTATGTAAACAATTCCATCAGCCACAAAAAAACATTTACAAATCAACAAAAGATTACAGTGAAACAAACAAAAATTTAGTACTTTAATGGGAGAAACTTTTTGCGGCTTTTGTTTTTGTGAATTGGTATATAAAATGAAAAATATGTTGGGATCTACTTTCGCAAATTTGCCGAAAAAACATGAAATTCACTAAAGTTTCTCTCGGCAAAGTTTCTCCCATTAAAGTAGTAATTTTTGTAAACAAAACTACAAGGTTTCGATTAAGGAAAATGGTCTGTAACTTGTGTACCAAAAACACTTCTTTCTTTTCTTTTCTTACTTTTCCAAATTTACGAGAGTCATTTGTGAAAAATAAATCCTCGTAAAAATAAATTAATGTAGCTAAATTTACCTAATTCTTTTTGAAGTTAAAGAGTACCGTAAGGGGACATTCCTGCCAATTTTTTTATGCTCTAATACGAAAGAACTTATAAAAATATAAAAATCCTGAAAATTTGAGAGTTTAACTAATTTTGGTTGTCTAGATATTAGTATGTTTACCCTTGCTGATACACAGTGCTTACATTTTTTATTTTGAAGTGATTTTGTGCCTAAATGAGTAAAAAATGTAAGTGAAAAGCGTTATTTATGCCAAAATCGTCTAGAAAGCCCATTAAGAGACGTTTGAGTGGAAGTTTTCAAAAGTTTTTGTAAATGTTTGTTTACATTTTTTGTCCACCAAATTTAACAGGAATACAAAAAATGGTTGACCACAAAATTAAACTCCAGCCAAAATGTAACTTCCTTAATAGTAGTACTTACCTAAACATTGCCTCATTTTGTGATTCCTTCTGACATTTGGAGGGCCAAATAGATCAGGTTCATTCACATAAATTTCTGCCACAGCTTTTCTTACATTTTTGTATAATTTGACTTTATCCGCATTGAAATCTGAGTTTGCGAAAGCCACCATTGATTTATAGTTTTTAATACATTTTATAAGGTTTTCAATCCTCTCTTCCCATTTAAATTTTGAACTCGAAGCTTGTTTCTGTTTTGAGCTAGTTGCCTCTGTCGCCATTTTACTTTTTCCAACTGTAATATTTGTAATAACAACGCATGCGTAAATATTGATTTCAACTTGGGCTGAGTTCATTCTCCTATTATATGAGTTTTTTCAACACACTTATCCGTGGCGAAAATTTCATTTTGGTTTGTTCAAACCGTTGTGAAATTTTACCATGGTATACCGTGGTGAAATTTTTTCTATATAATTGTAATTTTTAATTATGTTGATTTCAGCAATAAACCGAGACAAAATTTCACCACACTATACTATGGTAAAATTTCATTCAGGGCTGAAATTCTCTATATCACCAGCCCCTTATTATTTCGTAAATCACATAGACATAAATCAAAATGACATAAAACAAACGGCACCTTAGAGTTGCCTAATTTTTAGAGGGTTTGAATTTTGTTTTCCGCAGGGTTAATAATCACAGAAACGATCCAAACATATGACCTTCATGGCTCTTGTCATATATTACTAGTCACTGCTTCTTATTCAGGAAGCAAACATAAAACCTTTTCAAAATCAGCCATTTTTATGCTCTCAAAAAATTGCAGCAAAATAATGTTTTATGTTGTGAGAGAATATTGTGAAATTATATGAAATCGAAAAAGAAGTCAGTGAGATCATAGGAAAAATCACTTGATGTATAGAAATATGTGCGGAACCTTCTGATCGTTAAAGGCCAATACCAAAAAATTATATTCTTTGCGTTTAGCTTTTTTGAGCATTTAAGTGTGTTTAAGATGCCCTCATTAGGCGTTTAAGTGCGTTTAACATCATGCGCACCAGGATAAATGCACTAAAACGCCTAGTGACAACCAGGCTTAACAATTTCTTTTTATGGATCTCAAATTTGGAAATACATAACTTTGCAGACAACCATTTGTTTGTAAGGAGTTTGTAATATAAAGATCGATTTCCGTGTTTATGTCTTTCAGCGCATGCGTAATTGTTGGCAGGATAGAAAGTACAAAACAAATCACGGCCGCACACAACAATCTCTCTAAGCAACACAGACAGTCATGCCAGACTCATGCTGTGCACCTGAACGTCACAATAAGAGGGAAGCAGGGTGTAATTTAGGTTTCTACAGGATATGTGGGGGTGAAAATGAAGAATCAGTTAAAAAGAGGCAGTTTCCTGAATCTAGTTTCCTGTAATTAGCAGAAATGGTCAGAGCAACAAATTGAGAACGCTCGTCTCTGCAGTGCTCATTTTATATCAGGTGAGAAAATAGCTATATATTTTTATCGTCTTTTAAAGCATAGTGATAACATGATACTGATATTTTTTATATAAAGAGAACAAGAAAAAATATGAAAACAATTCAGAAGGTACTGCATAGTTTCAACAACTTTCTGTTTGCTTCCAGACAAAAAATCTATGGACAAATTAGATCCAGATTACGTGCCTTCGGTTTTCGCTTTTAATCGCATTGGTAATAAAAGTGTTGAGAAGAAAGATCGTCATAAATGTTACAAGCGTCTGGAGAAAAAGAGAAAAATTTCCTTTTCAAATATTCAGGAAGAACTTTTCATTTCCGATGAACCTAAACAAAAAGATGGAGTATCTCAAGCAGATTCGAAAGTAATCAAAGAAAGGGCCCAAGAAAAAAAAAACAATTAAAGAAGCTCTCTATTGAAAAAGATTGGCAAAATGAAATTGAGGCTAGGTTCAACTAACAAAGACCTTGTACATCATTTTTGCTTGAATTCATCCCACGTTTCCAAAATTTACAGTCCTTGGCTACTTCAAATATGAAATACTTCAAAGTTTCTTATTTTGTTGCCCTCAAGCGATGCAATGAGAAAAAATTTGCCAAAAACATTCAAACATTCCAATAACTGTGTTCCGACAATCGACTGCACTGAAATTTTCATTGAGAGACCTATTAATCTTGTGGCAACGGCAATTAAATGGTCAAACTGTAAGCATAGAAATACCACTAAATATTTGGTAGGCATAAGTCCAACAGTTGCATTATCATTCCTTTCTCACGGTTGGGAAGGAAGGGTTTCAGTTAAACTTTAAGATAAAACTTCGAATCAGAGTTTTTAAATGTCATTACTTACGGAAATTCAGTTTCGTGCGACAGGGGTTTCTCAATAAAGGATGAATTAGCAACACAATGAGCAGTGCTGGCCATATTTGAATTTACGAAGGGCAAATCTCGGCTTTCTGGCAAAGATGTCGCTAAATCAAGGATTGCAAACGTTTGTACGCAGGTAGTAAGAGTAATTGGAAGATTCACCTATTTCCAAATATTAACAGGCACTGTACCAATATTATTTCTCTTTATAATCTTTGCAGAACCATTGCCCTTTCGGCTCTTTCACTATATTTACACAAGCAAAATGAAACCACTCATGTTGACAACTTTTACCATCACAGACTATCATTGGCTCAAATGATGGTCTTTGATAAAAACAATAAATTTTATTTGGATTATCAAAGTTTGGCATTCTTGATCTCGTTAACAACTCTGGTAATATTTTCAATCTGAAAACGTTTTTCAAAGTTGAAACATTTCTTCTGCAAAAATTTCATCAAAGGTCAATCTTGTTACTAAATACTCTCTTGGAAACCATATAAAAAAATCACAATAACCAAAATTTAAAACCATCATCTGTCCTTGGACCTGATAGTAGTAATGATGTCCGTTTTTAAATTATGCACCGAATCTAAGGGAAAGTTACAATCTTTTTCAACATTAACAAACCCTTCTCTATACTTATATAGGCACTTAATTTATAATAAACCCTTACCATGACAAGAACAGCTAATAATTCCATCAGGTGAAGCACCAATTTCAGGAAACTTTCAATTAACATGTTATCCTGTTTCTTTCACTAAAAAATCTTTGTGAGCTATTTTAAACAATGAAATATATTCTTTTCGATCGACTAGTTTTCCTATTGACACTATACTTTGTAGCTGCAGCTGTAAATCGAGCTTTATGCGTCATAATTTTCTCTATAAATGGTTTCGAATTTTCATGCAATTGCAAATAACATGCTTTATAGAAATCAGAAGCTGTTATTCTACCATTTTTATGGCAATACCAACTTTCTGAAAGACTTTGTGTCAGTGTAATTGCAGTTAATTTGTCAATTTTTTTTTGTTATGATTTTGACAAGAAGCTTCAAACTCAAGATCACATCGGTGTTGTAATTTATCGTCAGGATAATTTATTTAAAGTCCATCAAATAAAGAAGTTACAGGATCGAGCACTTTATCTCCGCAATCTTCATCGGTCTCTGTACCTGTGGCATCAAAATCATCTGATTCAGCACCTAAATTAATACTTGTAAAAACAGCACAATCTGGAGCAATACTTCTCAGGTTATCTAAGGCATGTATATGGCTAGCTGTCATATTTTTTGCTGCAAAATTTTTGTTCATAGCTTTCTTTTGATGTTGAACACTTTAGTATGTTGTCAATTTTCTTAGGGCGAGTAAAAACAATATTTTGACAGTGGAGCAGGCCAGACTTTTTGACTTTTTGTTTATTGACGTAATTTGTTCTTAAAAAGGTGCGTCAACAGTGTCTGGGAAACTAAGAGGGAGACGGGCGAGATTCGGCTCAAAAAAGCCATGGTCCAAAACTCCACTAAGTTTTCTAAATAATGAGGTCGAAAACTAAGAAAGGATTCTAATTATCCTTCTTTCATATAATATTCATAACCAATTAGCAATTGAATAATTTGTGCACGATTTACTTTACAGTAATATAGAATCAATATTTTTCACATGTTTATTATACATTATATACAAAAACTGTCAGTTTGACAAAGTTTTGGACAAAATTATGACCAAAAGTTTGTTTGTCCGAAACTTCGGATGGTCCGAAAATATGTCACACAGAAACTTTTTCTCTCTTTTTATGAGGAAGGTATAAAATCTTAGAGAAATCTACAGCAATTTTATCAGCAAGTACAATTTTTCAGTTTTTCACTTTTTCAGGAGCTAAAGCTAGAAATTTTGTTGCTATTAAAGAAGATTTGGTATCAGAAGATCCTATGACAGACCTTGAATAGTTCTTAAGAATTCGGAGTTATTTTTTATCTCTTCTTTTCAAGATTAAATACATAGCGATAGCCATACTTCGGACGTGATTTTTCGCAATGAAACACTTTGCTATACAGTACAATGCTTCAGTTAATCATAGACGTACCTCTAAAAATTTCCAACCATTTTTGGACCAGAAATGAAAGAAAATCCTCAAAGCTTTTTCGTCCGACGTTTTTTCGCCCGAAGTTCTTGTGTATTAATGTATAAATAAGGCCTTAGAAACAGAAGTTTCTTCGCCAGTCGAAAATGTCTTTTGCTATCACATATTAATTTATCCAATAACAGCCTTTCATTCCTTTCTTATAATTAATTGTAGAACTCTTTTCAAAATAACAATGATTTAATTCGCCATCTTAACAAATACTGTACTGCTTTTTCAATTCGAACCAGTAATAAACATTCGATACTTGATTCTTAGGGGATTAGTTGATAATTGAATTACAGGAAAATTGCCCCCATTAAAGCGGCAATGTCAAGCATGCCGCAAATGAGTTACCGCTGAATGAATATTCTTCTGAAAGTGAATTATAACGTTACGTCATATTATCTGTTTGAGCTCGCTTGACATTGGCACTTTAATTCTCTACCCGATAAATTGCTCCTTGGTAATTTATCCCACGGAAAATTGCCTTCTAGTTAAATTGCCACTTGGAAACATGCCAGCACCGTCCATCCCCCCAGAAAATGCTCAAAAACAAAACTGCTATCAAAATAGCTATCCAAGTTATGCTTTTTCTAATCAAATTAATAGGGATAAAGCACCTGAATCACTGCACAAATCATATGAATGTACGACGTTTGCGGGGTTCCATTATTCTGTTTGTATGTGGAGAAATACAAGAATATTATATTGTATTCAGAATACAACCAACGTATATTACCATGTGCATATACGGAGCATCGTTAAATTAGCGTATACAGTTGTTGCGTATACGAGGTTAACCAAAGATCGTATACGGGAAAGGATACAGAGAAAGATGGACCATAAATTATTCTTCTGCCTAAATTGTTGTTGATGTGCCTAAAATGGTGTTGATGTGCTGAAATTGTTGTTGATGTGCTGGAATTGTTGTTGATGTGCTTAAATTGTTACTGTGCACTAATTCTTGTCCAGGTTGTTACTTCTTTGTTCATAACATTGTTCATTTGTTCATTGACATCAACAGAACTAATAAAACAATGAGCGAAAGTTTTGTAAGCAAGTGATTCAAGTAATTTATAAATTATCATTAGTAGATTTTCTGGGGCTCCATTGGTGATATAATACTTCAACTGCCATATGAGTAACATCTTGAGAAAAAGTGACACCACAAAATTATTTTCAGACTGATTTTCATCATGAGTATTGAAATCAACTGAAGGAGATTCGTGATCTTCCCATATTTCATTCTGAAATGAAAAGTTCACATTAAAGATAAATTATCCCGGTTAATGCCTATCCCAGAGACCAACGGGGGTACATTTCTTCCCGTAAGTCATTCTCCAAAAAAATAAAGTTAAGGAGCTTCTCCTCAATATAACATGTTATACAAGCATTATGAAAATGCATTAAAACATGAAACAGTCAATTTTGTTATATTATAATTTAGATAGAAAAAAACATTCTTTCAGTCCATCATATTTAGCTGAATAATAATATTTCAGAGAAGTTAAGTCTAATAGGAGTTATTAACTGGTTTGGTGCGGTGAGCCACGATCGTGGCTTTACGGTAAAATGCGGGAAGCCACAATCGTTGCCTATATGTCCAGGGTCAGTAAATTGTCCATTTCAGAAAAACCGCGTGTTTATGTTACGAAACATAAGTACAGTTGCAAAGTAGCTAAAATTCTCGAAATTTCGATGTACTGCTTCCAATATTTTGATTTCATATTCATCAGTAAACTACTATCTCAAAACAAAAATTATGGCATCTTGTAGCAAGACCAGTTTGCAATCATCTTCCAGCTCTGATGATAGTGATACAAGTGATATTATTTCAGAGACTGAAACAGAAACTGAGACAGAAAGCTCACTTAGTGAAAGTAGTGAGGAAGAAGAAGAGCAAGCCACATTACCACCACCCACAAATGACTGGAGAAGAATTGATCCAGAAGAAGAACCCCAAGACCAACCTCTCCAGTTTAGTCCTTCAGAAGATCCTGGCCCATATGATTGCTTAGAAGAAGATTCAAAACCTCATGAATACTTTCTTCAACTTTTAGATGAACAGTT
>JANSTP010275080.1:0-10092 GCA_025330745.1 Cladonema radiatum | reverse complement strand
TGATAACATTAACAGTGACATTTATTGATGTATTTCTTCTTGAAAAAGTTTAGTTATGTGAGAAAGTTGTGTATAAAAGCATATTAAAATTGTTTTTTCTCCTCTCATTTTTTTTAAAAAAATGCCGATTCAAAGCCGATGCCAACTTCCGTTGAATAACTTGGCGTTGGCTTTTTTTTTGCCGCCCAGGAAAATTCTAAATTTTAAGCGCTACATCTACTGGCTGACTGTCCTGACAGTTGAGAAATTAGGCAAAGTCTTTTTAAGAAAGAAAGAAATTCAAAGGCAATTTAAATGCAAATCCTGCTGGTTGTCTCTTTACTGGGACATCCAAAAACCATCTACAACAAATAAAAATTGGAGCTGCAAATTGTGCTGTAATGCCTGTTCAAGCACAGTCTGTGGGACGTTTTAGCTCCAACACTTTATTCAATCATTGATTGAAGATGACAAAAAGAAGATTCAACAAGTAAAAGGTGAAAGAACACATAAGTCCATAGGGGTGAAATTTTAACATCTTTGCGGAGCTACAATATTCTGTTATTTTGGGGAGCAAAGAAGTGGTGGTTAACTCTGATTTGGTTTATTTAAATATTCCAATGCCATTGTCACGCACAACAATGAAGAAGGCTGGCATCTTTCTTGATCTTGTTCATGATTGTGCTGAAATTTTTTGAAATTGTGTTTCATTATGTTTTACGTCTTCTAGACATTATCGTGTTCCAATTAAAAAAGAGATCTGTGAAGCGACATATGCAGTAAGCCTCGATGAACTTTCAGAAAATGAGTGCGGTACTTTACTACTGAAGTTCAGTTCAGTCAGTTCTCCCATCCTTCACAACAAAAATTTCTTTAATTTTTGAAAGATTAGGGTGATTGGTTAGAGTGTTTTGAAAGTTGTGTTGCTGAAATCTATGATCTAAACTCTATCAAGGCCAGTTGTGTTTTTCCCAATGGGTGTGTAATCCAATGAAAAAGTGGCAATGGACCTAAAGAAATGGGACTATAAATGGATCCTTCATTTGATTGACATTTTACAGTTTCTAAATTCATTTCTCGTAAAAAGCCTTCTAACCTTATTGTCACTATCATGGTCAATTAGGTTGGTGCTGATTTTTGGAGTTCTGGAAAGTATACTTTCAGATAATGGTGGAGAGTTTGTGTTGGATGAAATTCGAAAAATGGCAAGTTTACTCAAGTCTAAACACCAACAGCTGTTGAAAGTCCATTTTTTGAGCACCACTGTGCTGTCACTGATGCTGATCATGCTGCTAAAACAGAGAGAATAGTGTTGAAACACACCAGTCAATGTTTTGCTTGCTTGGGTAAATGCTGCAAAAAATTCTTTACATATGCAGCATGGCTTTAGCAGTTATGAACTCCTATTCAGACAAAATGTCAACATACCAAATGTGATGTCAAGCAATGTTTCAGCTCTTGAAGGATCAACAACATCTGAGGCACTAGCAAAACATCTCAATACCATATACAAAAGGCTTGTCAAGCGTTCATACAATATGAGTCATCAGAAAGAATTTCAAGGGTACTGCATTCAAAAGTCAAAGTGTCTGAGCAAGTTTACAAAGCAGAAGATAGCGTGGTTTTACATAAGACACGACCATGATTTGTGACTTGGGTCTGTTTACATTGTGTTGCAGGATGAGAAAGTCATTTTGTTCATCATGGATGTTTATTTGTGAGTGTTTCACCAAACAGATTGATCAAAGCTGGTGAGGGCTTTGTTCCATACAGAGCATCTGCATTTGGAAATGCCACTAGAAGTGGTGACTTCAAGAGGCTCGTACAAATACCAAAAGAAAGCAACTTTTAGGAGATTATTCCAAAACCATCTCATATGTTAAATCCAGCATCATCTTCAGATTCAATGGAAAGTAACAAAAAAGCAGATTCCTAAATTGTGACATCCAAAGAAGAATGATCAAATTCATAAAAAAAGTGATGATGATTAGTGGAAGACAGTTGAGGTACTGAGTAGAGCTTGAAAAGCATCCAGTAAACACAATGATTGGTTTAGTGATACAAATAATACTGAATGTGTCAACCTAGATTCGGTTCAATGGAAGCATGTTGATTCAAGCAACACATCAAGCAGCATCCTCATCTCTAATAAGCTCAAAAGAAATATTAGTGAGAAAACTTTATGAAATTAAGAAGTTCAAAGATGTTGGTATGTTCAAAGAAGTTCCAGATATGTGACAGTTCCATGTTTCCACAGCATGGGTTATCGCATTGAAAGATGAATGCGAGTGTGCCAGGTTCTTTGCACAGGAATACGAAGAAAATTTATCTGAACAAATAGATTCCCATATAATACCTAAGAATGATATGAGAATTTTTCTCAGTTTGTTCCAAGATGAACTGGACAGTTAGAACCACAGATATTAAATCAACATTTCTTCAGGGTAAGCCTACAGTGGGAAATGTTTTTGTTCAGTCATGAAAGAAGAGGCTCAGCGAACAAAAATAAAGTTTGAAAGCTGAAGTGATGTTTACACGGACTTACGATTTGGCTTGATGATTTTATGTGACTGTTGTAGAAGTTTCAAAACAACTCAAGTATATTCAGTTGTTATTAGATCCTGCTATTCCTCAAGTCTGCTGACCGTGTCGTACATGGCATTGTTATTTGCCGTGTTGATGACTTTCTACATGCTGGTGATGAAAAATTTTAATCTGCTGTTATTTGTCTATTCAATAGACGATTTTGGAGTTAGTGACGCCATTACGCTTGGGGGTGCAAACTGTAATGGAGAACACTGCAGATTCTTCACTAAAATTGAAATAACACAAAAAGTACTGGCCCAATCCTAATGAAAATTGGTAGGTATAATCTTTATGCAATGGGGAAACTTTGGGCCCCACCCCCATCCCCAGACCCCCGCTGAGACCAATGATGTCATAAATCACTTGATTTGACGTTTTCCTGTACAACAGCTCATCCAAAACACAGATAGGCGTGAAACTTAACAGGAATGATGTCCTTTGGGCCCTACAACTTTTGACCCTCACCCCACCCCACATCCCCTGCAAAGACCACTGACGTCATGGGTCACGTGATTTCACGTTTTCTTTTATAATTGCTCGTCTACATAACCTATAGCCACAAAACTTGGCAGGAATAATGTATTCAAGGTTCCCCAACTTTTGACCCCTACCCTAACCCACAGATATCTCCCGCTGAGACCAATGACATCATGGGTCACATGATTTGACGTTTTCTTTTATAACTGCTCGTCTACAATACCTATAGCCATGAAATTTGGCAGCAGTAATGTACTCATGGTTCCCCAACTTTTGACCCCTACCTCCACCTTCCAGACCTCCCGCAAGTATCGATGGCATCATAGATCGCGTGATTTGACGTTTTCCTTTGTAATTGCTCGTCTATAATACCTATAGCGACGAAACTTGGTAGGAATGATGTATTCAAGGTTCCCCAAGTTTTAACCCCTACCCTCACCCCCAGACCTCTGCTGAGACTAATGACGTCATAAGTCACGTGATTTACCGGTCGGGTAGGGGTGGTCAGGTAAAACGTTTTCCCATTGCATAGGAAACTATTTATGAAGATAAGCTATTTAAGAATCAGTTTAACTATTAAGATAGCTATAGGTTTTGTAAACAAGTGACTATAAAGAAAACATTAAATCACTTAACCCATGACATAATCGATCTTTGCGAGGGTCTAGAAGGTGGAGGTAAGGGTCAAAAGTTGGGGAACCTTGAGTACATCACTCCTGCCAAATTTCGTGGCTATAGGTATTGTAGACGAGAGGTTATAAAATAAAACGTCAAATCAAGTGATCTATGAGGTCATTGGCCTCTGCGGGGGGTCTAGGGGAGAGAGGGTGAAGGTCAAAAGTTGGACATTCTCGAATACATCATTCCTGCCAAGTTTCGTAGCTATAGGAGGTATTGTAGGCAAGCAATTGTAAAGGAAAACGTGAAATCACGTGACTTATGACGTCATTAGTCTCAGCAGAGGGTTAAAATTTGGGGAACCTTGAATACATCTTTCCTGCCAAGTTTCGTAGCTATAGGTATTGTAGACGAGCAATTACAAAGGAAAATGTCAAATCACACGATCTATGATGTCATCGATATTTGCGGGAGGTCTGGAAGGTGGAGGTAGGGGTCAAAAGTTGGGGAACCATGAGTACATTACTGCTGCCAAATTTCATGGCTATAGGTGTTGTAGACGAGCAGTTATAAAAGAAAATGTCAAATCACGTGACCTATGATGTCATTGGTCTCAGTGGGAGATATCTGGGGGTTAGGGTAGGGGTCAAAAGTTGGAGAACCTTGAATACATTATTCCTGCCAAGTTTTGTGGCTATAGGTATTGCAGACGAGCAATTATAAAAGAAAATGTGAAATCACATGCCCCATGATGACAGTGGTCTCTGCAGGGGATGTGGGGTGGGGTGAGGGTCAAAAGTTGTAGGGCCCAAAGGACATCATTCCTGTTAAGTTTCATGTCTATCCGTGTTTTGGATGAGCTGTTGTACAGGAAAATGTCAAATCATGTGATCTGACATCATTGGTCTCAGCGGGGGTCTGGGGATGGGGATGGGGCCCAAAGTTTCCCCATTGCATAAAGATTGTACCTACCAATTTTCATTAGGATTGGGCCAGTACTTTTTGTGTTATTTCAATTTTAGTGAAGAATCTGCAGTGTTCTCCATTACAGTTTGCACCCCCGAGCGTTATGGTGTCGCTAACTCCAAAATCATCTATTGCACAGCCACTTGCTTGTCAAAGTGCTGACCACATTGTTCTTGCATTGGTTTTGTTGTTACACAACAGTTAACCTAGATTGTATCAATCAATATGCTTATATTAAGGAAATAGAGATCCTAGTAATAGTGTCTGACAGATCACCTTAAAGGACTGCGACTCTTCAACCCAATAAGCTCACCCAATTTTGTACACTTTTTAGCAAATTGAATTGGCTGGTTCGAGGTTCGTGACCTGATTTTGCCTATGATGTGATTGGGTTAAGTACAAACTTCAAATCTGCAAACATTAATGATTTGATTTGTTTGATGAAATGTCTGCAAAAAGCAAAGATAAGCTCCTGTTGTTTGTGTTTTTCACATCTAGTGTCATATCAGAATGGATACTTTTTATATTTTCTGATGACGCACATAAAAACCTGTTTGGTGGGTTAGTAGCATAAGGGGTAAAGAGTCCTGACCGGATCTGAGCAGTGGTGTTGGACTCTATCATGGTATTGAATAAAATCAAAAGGGTGGTTGATCCACATTGGCTGTCAAAATTCTTAGTCTTCAGACTGCTCTAGAGGATGCAATCTTTTACCGAACTCTTTACTTCAAGAATTATTCTGAAAGAACATAATTGCTGCCCATTAGTGCTTTTGCTGACAGTTGCATGTTATTGAATTTATTTAATCAACCAAGATCAGGCCTTCTGTGATCACATTGGCACGTGCTGGCACAAACGAAAGCAAAGTAATTGTGCACACCCAGACACACACCCAAAACATACAGGGCTTCCACCAGAAAATTTTTGAAAATAGCGGTGGATATACATTTGTAAAATTCTTAAAACTGCCATCCACCATGGACGAGCGGTAAAGAATATTTCACCCACTACATTCTCTAAAACTAATGGTTTATTGAGAAGAAATAAACTCTAAAAATATACCTTTATAAGTATTAGAAACATTGCAAAAACATTACTGATACCTTTTGTTTAGCTAATATTATTTTCTATGTAAAAGTTCTCCTGAACTAATTTTACTTTTTTAAAACAAGTTTTTTTCATAATTGTGGAAGTTGAATATATTTACGTTTTGTGAAACCGCATATAACTTGGTCTGTGAGAGCTGGTGGAAGCCCTAACATAGTTCAAGTGCACTCCTTTTTTTCTATATATTTTAAAAGAAAACTAATTGGAAAAAGCAAATCAATTTAAATCAAATGTTTTTAAGCATTTTAGAAAAAATTATTTCTTTGAGTGCTTTTTCGTTTCACACGTTGTACTGAGACAACAGAAAAATACGAGCAGAAATTTATTCCACGGGCAACAAATTTGGGAGTGTGATTATCCACACACGGGAGTATATTCTGAGTTGAATATAAAGATGAGCATTGAAAACATTTACACTGAAATTGGTAAGATTTATGTTAAATTAGTTTTAGCTTCTGGATGGGCTTCTCAAGGGTAGTTAATTAGATGCAGGGAGGGGTAAAAATTGAAACATCTAGATATAATTAGTTATGAGATTTCAAGCTTTCAACCCATTTGCTCCCATGTAATTATCTGATAGCATCATCACAAACAGAAAATTATTTTCTAGTTTTTCAAGGTATTTATTGAGCTACTAGACTTTTAAAATGATTCAAATGTTAAAAATTGTTGATCTTTAGTATAGTTTTTTCATAAAAAAAGTGAGTGGGTTGGGTAACTTATACTCTCCTCCCTGCATTAAAATTGGGGTTAAAAATAATAAATGGAAGAAGTGTGTGGTGCAGTTGCTGGTCATTTTGAACAACTTTGCCATTGTAGTTTGTCATTTACATTGACGTTACAATTACAGTTACCCATGATGTGTCTCCAGTTCCTCATCTATGAGTTCAAATAAGCATCAGGAAACAAGCAGAAAAGGGCACTTTATAAGCAGATCTTATCTTAAAAAGGGCGATTTGTAAAGTGCTTATGAGGTGCATGGTGCTTTTTCAGCCTTAAAAACTTAGAGTATTAGACCTTAATTTACTCTAGATTAGGGCCTGGTCTCCACAGCAGCCACCTTGATGAGTGGCTGTGACTAAAAGTGGCTAAAAATATAGTGCATAAGAAAAGTTCGTGATTTTAGTGCTTATTTTGGCTATTTACTGTAAGGTTTTTTTGTGTACCTTTGTATCAAAGGTTTTTCTTTTTTTTTGACAACTGCCAATCATAATTAGGCGTGCACGTAATTTCCCTTGCAAAAATTTACATGTGTGCAGGATTTTATGCAGACACTTCTCTTAAGATCGTTTAACTGTCGAAGGGAATCAATCTTTTAATACGTTTCTAACCTCGATCTGTCAAAGCACAATATGAAATACTACAGCTCTAGCGTGATGCCTCTAAAACAAAGAAAAAAAAATATCCTAAAGTATACTATAAGAAGGTAAAGATGCGCTTGAATCAATTCAAAGACTGTTATTTCAAATACATATTAGTCTGATGGTTCAAACAAAGCTACAAAATTTGTTGCATATTAATTTCGCGGTTCAAGGAAGAGATTTTTGTCAAATAATTTTGGACAAAGAGTTGAGGTATTGTGTAGAACTGGATATTGAGTAAATAATTATATTTTCTTTATAATAAACATTCTTCTCTACTTCTATGCATTTTAAAATTTTCATTTTTTTATGCATTTTAATTTGATGGTTTTTGTATCCTACTTTAAGGGCAGAAACTTTTGCAGGTATTAGTTTTTGCTTTTCAGAACATACGCAAAATATTTGACAATGATGTTCGTGTTTAGTGATTTTTCGGACACATTTGGTGGGAAAAACTTTTGCGAATTCCTAACAAAGTTCATATTTGCATGAAAAATCTTTCACAAATGGGTCAACACCAAGTACAAAATTTAATGGATAGATCATATCTAAGGTTTTTTTTGCAATCAGTAAGATATAAAGTAAACAAATTTAGATCTTGTACATATTCAAGGTTTAGTAATGCAAGATTAAGGTTTCATTCATCATGCAAATACCTAGAATTTCATGAATTCAAGCGAAAATACTTTCGTTTTTCAATGATTTAGAATTTCCAAAGGCAGAAACTTTTGCGAAAATGATCAGAAAATGCGAAAAGCGCAAAAGTTTTAATTTTTTCGGATATACGGTGAAAATCCTGTATAAAACGACCACTCTAGGGACCATTAAAAGTCGGTCCTCTTAGACAGTTGGTCTTCTTATACAGGTTAAATCCAATAGCAAATGCCATTTGGGGCCAAGAGCTAGCGGCCTTTATTGACAAGTGGTCGTCTTATAGAGGTGATCGTTTTAGCAGTTTTCATAGTAGTTCTCACTGATATTTTTTTATATTTAAAATGTATGTGAAGAAGCCACATTGTCAGGTGCTTCTTGAACAATTTAAGCAAAATGAGGTTCATTTTCTCATTGGGTTCCTCGTCAATCATACCACCAATTCTTGCTAGTTTTAGAAAGAATCCCTAGGTTTCTTTTAACATTGTAAATTTCTGACTTAAGAATGATAATTCAAAATGTGTTCAAATAAAAAAGAAGGTGTCCTATCTTGTAAGGTCTTTCATATAATGACCAAGTCATGTATTCAGCTCATCGTTATTCCTCTTGTTTGCACCTGTCACCTTTTTTGATCAGTCTCTCTTTGTCTTTAGAAATGGATTTGACAATAGATCAGGTGATAGAGGTGGTGGTTTTGGTTCAAATAGGAATTCTTCTTTCGAATCGAATCGTGTTTTTGAAACAGTTCAAGTTTTAAATGATAATGTTGGAAAATTGATTGGTAGGTCTCTTTTGTATGCATTTAAAGACTTTTAAATAAAATATTTTTGTAGACTTTTTTGTACCTTAGAGACCTAAAGCAAGTTTTTGTGGCTACCAGTGGTGTAACTTCGTAATTTTTTCTGGTAGCTTGACCAGGCGACATAATTTTAATATAAGAAGTGATATTCTAATAAAAAAGTCTCTGATGCATTAACAGGGGTTAATACAAAAAAATATAGTAAAGGTCGTTTTTCATATTTGTGCCCAAATTACTTCTGTCCAAATTAATTTTCCTCACATGAAACAAAGAGGTTTTTACATTTGGTTCACTGGATAGAGCCTTTAGTAGGCATTTTTAATCATATTCACATATTGTACCGCAAGTAATGAGGAAAGAATCAGGGTATGCCACATACAACTTTTATGTAATTTGGGCACATTTCTTAGTGTGCCCAAAATCGGTATACCGACCTGGAAAACTCTCTGCATTAACCCCTGATTAACTGGCATTATATATTGTAAATTGAGCATTTAATTTGTTCTCTTATTAGTTTAAAACAACAAATTTTTGCTGAGACACGTTTTTGCTAATTCAGAGCACGGCAATAGCAGCAGCAATGAAACCTTGCAGTTCAACACTTCCTGCAAACGGCTCTGTAATTTTGACAGTGATATCATCATTTTTTTTTCGCATCATTTTTTCTACAAAAACAAGTGTTTAACAGTGGCCTTACTGCCTTGAGCAAAAAATTTCTTTTAGATAAAGAATGTTTGGCTTAGTGATGGCTGTCATTTACTTATTATTAAAACATGAAAAAGCACTCCCCAGAATATCAGCAATATTCCCCAGAATACTGTTGAATATTCCCCGGAATATTAAAAACACATTCCCCGGAATATTGATGAATATTCCCCGGAATATCAGCAACATTCCCCGGAATATCGATAATCATTTCCCGGAATATTGATGAACATTCCCCGGAATATTCAGTTCCATTCCCCGGAATAATCGTTTCAACATTTCAAGCATTCCATTCCTGATTTCAACATTTCAGGTTTTATAACTAGCCAGTTACCAATTAGTACCGAAAAGAATGTTATTTAAAAAATTCACTCATCTCTGAAAAACATTTCTGAAAAAACAATAAGAAAAATCATGAAAATCTCTTGATTTTTGTTTTATGTTTTTGTTTTTCGATCCGAGGAACTCCACCATTGTATTGAGTCTACTAGGGGAATCCCCTCGACTGGTAGAAAAAAGAAATTTCTTTCATTTTTTAATCTCCTGCGCGTAGTTTTTAATCCGCAGGTACTGTAATTTCCCTTGTTTTTATGACGCAAGCTTTTTTTCTTTTTCAATTAGTTTGATGAATTAGTTTCACACATTTTTTTTTTCATTTTTCATTCATGTGAGATTATCCAAAAAAAGGTTTCAAAATCGTAAAAGTTTTTAAAATAATATTTTCATTATGAACAAATAGTACAGATAGTCATAGATTTCTACAACGAGTCAGAGTTTTATACAGACATTTCTTAAGACCGTTATACGGTCCTAAGAACTCAATCCTCCATTGAGTTTTTAATC
>JANSTP010275069.1:0-10093 GCA_025330745.1 Cladonema radiatum | reverse complement strand
GAAAAATATAAAAACTATGGGTAGCCACTATAATATGACAATTAATTTTCAAATTTACTCAAATTTAAAAAAAGCTGGTTTTTTATTAAGTATCATTAAAGTGTGTCCACAGAAATACTACCGCAAAGCTTTAAAAAAGAAGGAAAAAATTTACTTAATTAATAGTATTCCTTATTGGAATTACTGAATTAATGAAAAACGTATTAGAAAAATAGCTGCAGCAAAAGCGATTGAAACTTATGTTCTTACGAGTTTTGTTGCTATGCCGTGTATGTATACAGCCACAGCGGCGGCCTTTCGCTCTACAAACAGTAAAAACTTTTCGACATGATACATATTCGACATGGTACTGGCATATTTATAAAAAAAATCTAATTGAGAAGCCAAGAAACAAATATATATCCTTTTCTTGCCTTGTCAAACAGAAAAATTTCTTTTTAGACATGGTCCTAGGCCAGTTCATATAACGTCATAGGCGCAGGAGGCGGGGTGGGAGCGGGGTTGCTGCATCCCCCCTCTCCCAAGTTTGAAAAAAAATCTAGATTTTCGCGGGCAAAATTCTCAAATACTTCGGGCAAAAATTTAAGCTTTCGTCCATGCTCTTGCTAAAGACTCGGGAAAAAACGCAACTTTGCTATAAAAGTTGAAAAATCAATCCGAAATAAATTCTGATTGCTTTTTTCACCTTTTTATTCTGCTTTTTTATTTGCCTTAAGATAAAAATTATTCGGGCAAAACTTTCACCACCCCTCTAAGCAATTATGCTCCCTTGCGCTTATGTATGAAGTTATCATTTCGGGGCGGGAATTGAACAGCTAGTGCACTAGTGAGAACAAAAACTGCTAACCACTACACCAAAGACCACTAGTTTTTCTTTTAAAGAACACTAAAAAGGTAGATGAATATTTCGTTCGTCTTTTCTGAAGAAAATTGACATCTTCACTTGTTGGTGTTTAAATGGCCAAGAAACTGTACGACAACTTATCCTACTAAGGATTGCAAAAGAAAATTCTTTGGCGCAACCTTATCATTGTAATAAGCTATGCGCTATAATGGCTTTTGGTTCAAAATTATTTGTATAGTAAATCCATGAGTGGCATACCTGCAATTAGGTTCAAAATATTTGAGACAAATTGAGAAAGAGGCTTGTTTTCAGACCTTATTTTCAATTTCAACATGTCAGCTTTCAACAACGAAGTTCGGAAATAGTATTTTTGGCAATGCCCCTGTAACGCCACTTGGAATGGCTTCAAAAACACCCAAGATGAGCGTTGGGTGGTCCCCAAGAGCCCAATACTCAATTCTTATCTATATATAATTTGCGTAGCGTAACGCTCCCATTATGGAAGTAAGCACGCCTTATTTGGAAAATAGAGTAAATAAAAGATTCTGATTGGCTCAAAACACTGGAAAAGAAAACCAGAAAGCGTCAAAACATTTTTGAGGTGAAACCACTCCAATCAGTTTGAAAAAACACATACAAAGTATTTTATTATTAAAAGAAACAATATTTGCTCTCCCACGTAATTCTTTTAGGATAATTTATAACAGATACTATGCTCAAACATTTGTTTGAGCATGTTTGAACATGTTTGAGCAGAAATGAGCCAATCAGAATTGAAAAAAAGTACGCAGAGATACGCGAAACATACTCTCCATCGTAATGAAAATTCATTAAAAGACAAAAGAAAATGACGTAATTTTCCTTCACGAGATGTATGGCTTTTTTCAAACTGCAATTTTCCTGACGATTTCCGTATGAAACTTTCCGTATAGAAAACGGGAGTAATTGCAATTGGGAAAATTGGGAACTTTACATGTACTTTGCCTTTAGTGACGAAAAGTGGAACATGTTTTACCCCAAACGGTTCTGAACGTTTTAGGCTAATTTTGACGGTTGGTTGCTATAGCAACGGTCTATGACTTCGTTACAAGGTCAATTTTGGGAAACTTTCATAACTTCTTCTGTGCTTTGCTTTTAGTTACCAAACTTGGTATACATACTCCCTGAATGGTATATATACTTCCTAAAGACTTTTAGTCCAATTTTGACAGTTGTTTGCTATGGCAACGGCTTAATTTTCGAAATATTTTTAACTTTACCTGTACTTTGCTTGATCTGCGCTTGCAGGATTATACGACGACTAGCGTCGTGTGATGCTTTTTTTAGAAAGGGAGTCTATTATTTTAATACTGTTAATATCGCAACAATTTATGACTTAATAAGTGCAATAACTTTTCTAAGAAAACCTGATAACAAGACCAATAATATAAAACATTTCATTGAGATTTTAGAATATTAATACTGCGCTGCGATCTAAAACTACGTTAGCAGGCCAATACAACGCTTCAGCGTCTTGCGACGCTGCGTGCAGCTAGTAAAGATAAAGCGCTGTTTGTGAAAATAAAAAAATTATCCGTTTTATTATGGTTTGTGGTGCCAATTTTCATAGAAAAAGCTTAAAACTGTCTCATAATTGCTGTGCATAGTTGTAGGTGTTAGTTCGTATCAGGATACAATCTTGGACAAAAATGCCGTGGACAAAGAACGAAATCTGTAAGTTTCGGGATTTTCAAATTGTTTTCAAGGCTCTTACAAAAAGAATTGCGAACTGTCTTACAAAATAACTAAATTTAACTAATCTTATAACTTGTGGTGTCAATTTATGAAAAACAGGCTCGAAAACATCCGCAATATTTTCACCGAGATCGCATGACTAGACTAAAATTCGAAAGTTTCAGACAGGAAGAAAACAATTTAATGTCTTTAATGACGTGGATTAATTTCTTTCTTGTTTTTGAATTCTTAACCACATGATTTTAAAGAGTGCCATAAATAAACTTCCTCGTTCGTTCCTCATTCGGAGAAAATTTATAGATACCATATTAATGATTCATTTACAAATTATATAGAAAGAATTTTAAAGACCGTCAAATGATCAGTGTGTGTTGATACCTTCTGATGTGTTGGCACCATCTCTAATAGCTGTGTATATGTCATATCATATCATGGCATATCAAATCAATCAATCATCATCAATCATCAATCATCAATCATCAACACTTATTAATAGCGTAACAGTTTCGCACTTACGAACCGACCGTAATTTTTAATAGCGTGAGAGGTCCTTGCATTCACTTACTAAACATAATTTGTAACCTTTTCTCTTTTTATTTTGTTTGAACGCGCGAACAGATCCGTATGGACAAACTTCCTAGAATAAAAAGATATGTTCGCAGACCCAGGTCAAGATTTTTTTAAAGTTTACAACGCTTTCAGCAGTTACTTTATAAATATAGATTTGTTTTGATCATTAATCGTTTTAAAGTAATTAATTCTTAATTACTAAAGTAAGCTTTCAAGGGCAAAACAATAAAGTTTTTCAACGGGAATAATCCAAACAAATTTTAAAAATATCTTAAATCTTTTCATATTCCTTTTTGGAATATAAAAGTATATTCATACTGATTTTTTTGAATATATCATGGCTGCAGAAAGGTTTTTCATAATTCAGCGATATGTTGTTTTGATAACAACGCTTTGTATATCTTACTGTGTTTCGAATGTTTACATTTACATTCGATTTCTGAATAGGATTTTTAGTAATATCTTCACTAATACAGCGTTTTGATTGCTGAAATTTTACAACGTTAAACTATAATAATTGTTTTTTCGATAAAACTAAACGTAACCTTGATAATTCGTGGAAGTTAAAGTCTATTGTCACTGTTTAAAAATATGAATGAAATTAGAAAATACACAGAGCGCATACAGGATGACAAAAAGCGCAACAATCAACTGCAATAAATGCAATAAAACAACTAGGATGCTCAATGCTACCACCATTTACCTTTTAAAACTAGTTTGCAGCGACTGCCCAATGGCTTGCCTGTGTTAACTATGTTACTTTGAGGTTTTTGACTCGTTTTGACGAGCAAATTTGACATTTTGTATGTGCTCTAGGTAATTTTTGGATTTCATTCATATTTTTAAACAGTAACAATAGACTCTAGCTTTCACGATTTATTAAGGTAACGTTTTGTTATATCGGAAAAAGAATTTTGATAGTTTAACACTGTACAATTTCAGCAATCAAATAGCGGTATTATTACAGATATTTCAAAAGTCAACCATGCTTGTTTTTTTGACACACCCTATCGTTCTTGAAAATAGTTTTAAACAGAACAGATGCATGTAGAGGAAATAGTTATTGTATTGCCTGGTTGTTTCTGTATTTGAATGAATGAGTTATTTCTTAAATCTCACATTATTTCCGAAATAGTATTGTAATCACCTCTACCTCTGTCATAGCCTCTACCCGCCAGGGTACGGGACTTGGAAATGAGCATTCCTTATTTGGAAAATTGAACAAAAGAAAAGATTCTCATTGGCTCCAATCGAAAAAACGTCATAAAATTTCTGAGTCAAGTACTTCTAATCTTTGTAGGAAATCTTCGTGCATGTAGTTTTCCATAAAGAAAATATATAGCAAACACCAGTTGAACGTCTGCACGCTTTTGTTAATAAGAATAAACTCTTTAAGAATATTTAAGATGAAATCGGGCAAAAAGTTAAGAATGCACTAAGAATATGCTCATCTTAACATGTATTAAAAAAACTAAGAAAACTGTATTTAAGAATGAACTATGCACTAGCTTTTTAACTTCTAGCATGCTTATAGTCTTGGTTTTGCTGCGTTTCTGTTGTATATTTCCCTTTATCTATAAAATATGTTGCACCATGTTTTCCTATATCCTCTTTCAGGTCCATTTCACGTTTTCCTAACTTCAAAAAATCTTAGGGATAATATTAGGCCGAAAACGGTGTTAAGAAGAGGTTAAGAATAAAAGTAGATGATTTTGGTTTAAAAGCTAAGAATATTCATGTTGACAGGAAAAAACACTTATCTTATAAAAAAAGCGTGTACTAACAGCCTCCTACTCAAAACGTTCACTTCCATAAAAACGGCCAGTAGTTGAGGTCCCTGAAAAAATTATGGTCAAGCTCTCATAAAAAATAAGATCTCAATAAGATGACCCCTACTTTAATCAATTGCACCCTTTTTCAACAATTATATAAGAACACGAATGTTAGAGAAAAATAAGAGCAAGCTAAGAACAGACTGAATCTCGAAATTATAAAAAAACTGTAACAATATAGGACGTTATAAGTGCAGCAGCTTGTATAAAAAATCAAAATTTGTTTTTAAGTTAAAAATGAGTTTTTAACTCACAAGAAACTTTGAAGGTTCTTCTCTCTTTTTAAAAATAAATCTATTTTAATTCGCCTCCAGATAATTGCTAATTGGCATTTAAAGCAGTTAAGTTGGCTTTTTAAAAAGTGTGAGATATGGTCAATCTAAAAAAAAGTGGATGCAGACTATTGAAAATGCAAGCAACTGCATGCCAAAGAGTTATTATTTTTTCTAAATATTTGGAAACAAAGAATTTGGTATTGGCTGGCCAATATTCTTAACAAGAAGCGTATTTAGTTAAACTGTTTCCTTGAAAACAATTCCGAAAAATAACTTAATTTAGTATTTACTAACTTCAAATAGTAATTTCCAATTATGTATTGAGTAATTGAATCTATTTCTTTTTTCCCCATTAACTAAGAAGGCTCAACAATTGTTTAGAGTTAAATTATTGTTACAATTGGAAACGCTGGGTAAACTTTTTTTGGGACACCCTGTATATTAAAAGCGTAGTGTGAGATTTAAATATGCTAATGACCTTTCCTTATATATTGAAAACGGAAGCGAAATAGAAAATTCTCATTGCTTCAAAACACTTTAAAAGAAAAACCAATTAGAAAATGTCAAAACGTTTTTAGAAGAAGCCACTCCAATGTTGCTGACATTTTCCGTAGGAAACTTTCCATATTGACAACGGCGAATAATGGCAATGGGAAAATTTTCCATATTCTTAAGTGTACTTTACCTTTAGTATCCAAATTTGATACACATATAGCGAAAATGGTGCTGAATATATTGTGTCTAATTTTGACAATTAGCTACTATGACAACGGCCTATAACGTTATTGAAAGACTAATTTTTAAAAATATTCATAAATGTACCTGTATTTTGCCTAGAGTGGCCAAAATTAGTAAGCATATGAAAAGTAAAAATGGCTTATGACTTTGGCTGTGGCTTTAACCCTATTCCAGTTGGGCTTTTTTATGTACGTTAAAATGTTGGAGGGGGGCAAAATTGCCCCCTAGCCTAAAATCCCCAATTTTCAACTAATTTTAATGAAATTATAGAGTAAGTAGGATTATAGAGTAACCTATTACCATTCAGAAAATACAAACCATGTGAATTGATGATGACGTCATCATTTCCGAGATCGCTATTTTTCGAAATTTTTTAATATTCATTTTTTTAGCCTGGAAATTAGCACCGGGTCTCACAAAAATTTTAATAGAACAAAAAGTACAAATGCTCTTCACCTGAAATTTTCAGAGGCTGTTCTCAGATAGATTTTGACCACAGGTCTAATAAAGCGGGGTATTTAGGTGCACAGAAATTTTTTTATGACGATATTCCCAGACAGGGGGCTAGGGGAGGAACGGAAAAAAAAGACATGACTGATTGAGCTCTGGTTTTAGTCGAATATAGAAAAAGTAGAAAATATTATAAGAGCAGTCTTTCAGAAGGTGAAAACAACCCCTGAGAGGAAAAGCTGCGAAGGATTTTAAACAAAACAAACAAATACTGTATAATATAAAACATTTTATGACAGCACTTGACTATTGACAGCTGACGGGTGTGACTGTGGTAAACCGATAATAAAAATTAAATATTAATTAAAAATCGATAATATTCATGAGTACGAACCAGTTTAGTTTTTTTAATTGGCTAAAAATTAGCAAATATTTTACGAATAAAATTACTTCGAAAAATCGCAGATCAGACTACCACAGTTGGAAAGAGAGTAAACTTTCAAAAATGCTAATAGTATGGTTAATTTATCCGATTCTTAATGACAGCAAGACTTTGAAGAGACAATTTTGTGGAATATTCATTAATTATCCGATATTTATAATAATTTTACGGATGTTTATAAAATCAGACCACTAATAGGAAAACCTCTTTCGAAACAGCATGTTGCATGAAATGTCGAAGCAAAAAAAATGTCTAGCATTATTTACCTACTAGCAATTTCTTATGTGATTGCTCTTGCTAAAGACTGCTCTAGAAAAAGATGGGCGGGATGTCAAATACCAGTTAAACGCCCTATGCAAAAATGGTCAACTGCAGGTCTGTCAGTCTGTATTGTTTAAATAAATTTGTCTGTAAGTCTATTGGATCTGAGATTTTTTTAGATTGAAAAATTTTCAACAAAGTATTTTATAAATCATATAAAATGTCACATTTGTACAATTTAAATTCATGAAATTCTTTGCACCCGTGCCCTCACTGGGCCGATATTGAAGTTTTTTGATTACCACACTTCATATACTTAAAGGTACAACCCGGAAAAAATTATTCTTCCACAAATCAAAAGACTTTTATGTCTTGAGTTATTCATGATAGTTTTCCATGAAAAGGAATTTTATTTGTGGAGTTATGGGCTTCTAAAGTTGTCGAAAACGGCCTATTTTTATTTGTTTACATTTGTAACTTTTAAATAACTATAACATTTTGACAATATCTCAAAACGTTAAAAGGAATTTTGAAAAAATGTTTATAGTATTAAGCTAAAAATTTAAATTTCTATGGGATAAGCAAATAACATTCTCTGATGGAATATACCTTTAATCTATTTTTTCAAGATTTTCTGTTGTGCGGTCTATATAATTTATTGTTAGCTATCCTATAATTTTAATCATATATGTATTTTTTCCATAGAATGGAATCACATTTACGAGGCATTGAAATCGAAAATTCATAAACTTTCATCACTCTATTTGAAAAACTCTACTCGTGGATCAAATGACAAAAAAGACAGAAAAGGCTAGTTATTTTCAAGCCTGAGTTATCAGACCATCTTAATCTTAATTGTAAACAAAAACGACATTTTATGGGCTATTTTCTAGCCTAGCGTAGCCAAGACGTTTTTCTTTTAAAAATAATTTCACCAAAAAAAACAAACAGCAATATCTAATCACTGGGCGAAAAACGGCTTGGTTCAACTTCGAAGGCAAACTAGAATATTGTTTGTTTACTTTTAAAAACCAATAAAATCATACAGGTTTGAAAACATTCCATTGCCATTGTTTTGACGACGAATCTATTGGTAGTTCTTTATTTTGACAATCATTTCGATTGGAAGACTTTTTTCAATCTGTCAGTCAGTAGATTCGTTGTTTTTTTAGATCAATGGAAAGACTTGCTTCATTTTTTTGTTTCAAAATATCTAGGGTTTTGTTGCTGAAGTTGAACTAAACTCGTTTCCATCCTTGTTACATATTTTTACATGGACTTCGAAAACTAAAACTTGTTAGAGGAGAAAGGAGTTTAGCTACGCTAGTCTACCTATTTTCTGGCATGGATGATCTTATATATGACTAAGCGAAAGAGATTTTAATTATTTCTTTTAGTTTATTATTATACTTAACCGTATTGTATTATATTATAATTTTTATATTATTATATTCCATAATTTATGACATTGTTTCATTTATTTATTTTTGAGCTTAGGATTATATTCAAACCGGAGTTGCCAGACAATCTACCAGAAATATATCAGATTTTAAAATTTATGCCTTGTCTTCCATGTGTTTTAACGGTAACGTTTAACGGTAACGTTTTTATTGTTCTAGTATTATTTTATTACTATAAGCTTTATTGCTACCTATCATTTTATTCATGAAACAATTCCATCCCGTTAATTTTTATTTCACCCCAGCAATAGCATGGAATTTATAGATAGTTCTGATATTGCTGAACAAGGAGAAGATTTAAAAGATTATGTAGTCTTTTTAGACAAATGGTCTTCTTTTGTTCGTTAAATCGTATTTTAATATTTTATAAAACGATATTTTAAGGACCAAATTTGGTATAGGACCAAAGTTAATACCATGCGAATATATTTGTATACTTAAAGTACTTCAGGCAAGGAAGTAGTGTAATAAGTGCTTTAAGCTTTGTATCAAAATATTAGGAATGACTTTATTAGTACTTGCTTTTTATGAAAAAGGACAAATTCAAGGTGTCAATAAGTCATATTTAACACTATTCAACCATTGTCCAATAAGCTGCTTTTAGATTTGACAACGACAACAACGTAAAACATTTTGATGTAAAAACTTTAGAAATAAAACGTAGAATGCAATAGAATGACTTCCAAGTTGTCGTTCTCCTTGTCAAATCTAAAAGTCCCCATTGAATAAACAAAGGCGGGCGTCTTGCTTAACCTTATCTGGAACAGGCTTTTTTTGTACAAAGCAGAAACAAAAGCAGCCATGACCATGAAACTATACCATGTTGTTATCACGAAATGATTTAATTCAAAAAAATCGCTATCAATTTTCCCAAGATGGCCAGACGAAAGCAAGGTATTAGAAAGTCGAAGCATAGGAGAAAACAAACGTTATTCTGACGTCATGACGTCATTATGATTGCAAATAAATGAGGTCAAATAAAAAACAAAAACAGTAAAGTCGTTTATTCACAAAATTTAGTATTGCAATTTGAAGAGCGGCTTTGAGCAATGGCTTCTTGACAGAGGTGTCTACATTTTTTTGCCTAAATTTTGACTGAACATGTTCTAAAGAAAATTTTACTTAACCCCATCCAGACCGACCTTTTTTGGCGAAAAGTTTACCCTCCCACAACGATAACGTCTTTCATTTTTCTCGAGGAGACCATTTGATATCAAGAAAAAACCATAATATCGACAAATAATGCCATTTTGACGTCATAATGTCACTCTGACTGCAACAAATGACTTCAAATGATGCTGTCTTGATGCAATCATAGACTTATACAGAATACTAGACAGGATGCATAGCATTTCGCCTGGTTACGATATGCGTTACCAAATAGGCTACCATTTTTATTAGTATGTTTATGCCACAGAGATATATAGAGTGCTGGCCTGGAATCTTTCGCCGGTTTTATTTTGACGCGAAAAATTGCTTGACTCGAT
>JANSTP010275058.1:0-10093 GCA_025330745.1 Cladonema radiatum | reverse complement strand
AGACTCTTAAGACACGTTTCACGAATCGTCGGGAAAACATTTACCAGCTTATACTGCGTTAGCGCTGGAAAATTCATTTATTTGATAAAGAGCTAACACCAATAATACTCCGAAAGAAATCCGAAGACTAGATAATAACCTCACCAAGATTATGGATACAAATAGACTGATGTTATAAAGGATGTTACGATAAAAGAAAACGTGCCAAAAGAGTATCAGTGGTCCTTTCAAGTGACTTGCTCTGGCTCTAAAAAATACAATTTATTGAAAGAAGAATTGGAACGACAAAGGATACAGGACTTCGTAAATACGACGAACGGGAAACGCTACTTTTCCTTTGCAGATGAAGCGCTGTCTGTTATTGCAATTTAATTGATGGTGGTAGTGGAGGAAGAAGTAGATGGGGAGGATGTGATGGAGGAGTAGGAGGAAGAGGAGGTTGTGTTGGAGGAAGAGGAGCTAAATAGGGAGGAAAAGGTGGTGAAGGAGGAGGTAGAGGAGATGGAGGTGGAGGTGGAGGAGGTGGTGGAGAAGGGGGAGGTGGTAGATGAGGAGGTGGTGGTGGTGGAGATGGTGATAATGGTGGACAGGTTGAGTAAAAATAGAAGTGAAGTTTGGGTCGAAATTCATTTGCTTGTTGTACCTCGCCGAGTAAAGATGTCTGATATAACATGATTATGTCTTCTTGTATTAAGAACAACAAATTATTTCTCAGATTTTTGCGTGAAACAGTGAATAGACAACAGAAGGATCCATATTGCTTTACCCAGCCAGAAGAGAGCATTCATCGAAGTCATTCAATACATGTGGAGCATCGAATTACTACATGAAGAGAAAAAAAACTTTCAAAGTCACGAGGAAGACATAAAATCACTGACTAGAGGAAACACCAGTTACAAAGAAAAGAAAAGGCTGTTGCTAGAAAGCAACGGCTCTTTACTGACACCGTTACTGAAACATTATTTAGAAGAAGATGCAGATGGAACATGAGCCTAAATTATTCGACACATTGAAGTTGTTGCGTCCAAGTGTGAGAAAGCAAGGAGAACAAGTGTTGCATCCTATCGTATGTGGTCACAAGATATTAGGCTGGGATAACGTTTTGAGAGTGTACTAAGATGGTCGTCAAATTCAAAAGTTGAACATTGCAGATTTATTGGACTATATTCTATATCCTTACAATGCCGAAACAGAGGTGCCAAAAGGTTATGATATGTTTTTGAATGCCCTAGCTGAGATAGGGATAGAACCTGAATGGGTAGAAAACGAAGATGCTAGAAGGTATCTACAAGAAAATAGTCAAGAAAACAGTGACGAATAAACTGATCAAAAAAACAGTCAAGAGGACACTGATGGAAACGAAAACGATTCTCATCCCTTTAATATTTGTTCTGGTGGAATCAAATGGGACGAATTTAAATTGAACCAAAGTCTATAAATAGTGAAACCGATTCATGGATTTAATCTTTCACCATGTATCATCCGTCAAGGATGCAACGTCAATGTGGCTACAGTATTTGAGGAATCTATAAAAGATAGGCGAAAACGTTTACCATGAAAGAATATGATCTACCCGATGATCTAGAAGAAACAGAGGAAGAAGAAGAAGAAATTTTACCATTAAGAAAGACTAGCAGATAAAGTAAACTGAAAAGATGGTTAAAAAGAAGAAGACTCTGTTCTCATATCTTTATACTAGAAGATTGATATGTTATGTTTTGCTTAGAAAAATGTATTATGTAAATTGAAATTCGTGTTCTTTTATCAAATCGTTCAGCGTAGCTAGAACTTTCCCCCCATGCTCGATTGTGAGTTTTTAGTTGGCTGTATGCTTGCCTGCACACTTTTTTGCCACATGATTCACATGATTTCCTTTCATTCACCGTGCTTAATAATAAGTAAAATTAATCAAGCATATCTAGCAACCCATAGTATAAATGCTTAGCAGGCATCATTTCAGTGCGGGAACAACAGGAGGCTTGACATGCCTTACTCACCTTCGGCCTGAGGCAGAACCCCTAATTTCCTACTGCTGAGAACTTTTCTCAATTTCACCGACATTGTAAGAGGCGAAGGGGGTAAGTTTGCAACTTATTTATTTAAAACTGTAGTATGAAAACATTTACTTGTTCAAAGGCACTACTAAAGCAGAAAATAGCAATAAATATACTTCAAAAGATCTGTTTTAAATGATATGATTTAATGATAATGATGTAATGCGTTGGTCAATTCCAACCACATTCGGCTTTTAACAATATGTTAATTCTACTATAAAACAGCGATTAGATGCTTTTAAGCTTCGTTGAATACAAGACTCATTGTCTCAATTATTCGTAACGTCATTAATTAATCCATTGATAAACGAACTTAAAAGCAATATAAGAAATTATATCAGTTGTAAGAAGGAATACATTTGATGATCAAAACATTTTCAGTTTTTAGATGTTTCTCAATTTCAAAACATGTTACCTGAAAGTAATCGAAAGTATTCACTGCTAAGCATATTTAGCAAAAACAAAGATACCAAAGAAAAAGATGTCTCCCAATCTGTAGCTGTACAGACAACAGAAACAAAGAGTGACAAAGAAACGACAACAAACCAACGTAAAATTTCAGGTAATCGAATGGAACGTAAACATTCGACTGATGGGAACATTCGAACGACATCAGATGATCGAATCAGTAAAAAACGCGAAGAGTTTGCGAGAAAACAGTTATCGCTGAACTCAGAAACCCCAACAATGTTAGTGAAAACAAGATCACAGTCAGTACTGTCTGATAAACAATGTACAGCAATGTTTCAAGCAAATATTTTACGAAGTCGTTCAGAAGACAGAACGTATGGTAACGTGAATGAAAGGAAACTTATGATGAGAATGGTTAACAATCATATCTAAAAAAACTGTGAAAAAATTAGGAGCTAAGACGGCGTTCATTGATATTTACTACTAAAAAGCAACGAGAAGGCATGGCCCATTAAAAAGCATCCAGACAAGGTGATACTCATTACATGCATGTTACTAGCAATGAAAATGTTATTCTACTCGAGTTAATTTCAAACACTAGAGTAACTCTATTTTGACAGCTTTTTCTACTATCGAGATTTTTTTTGTTTGTTTTCTGCTAACAGGCTAAGTGTTTTGTACTCTGGTTAACTATGTTTTAGATGGAATACCTTCTTGAAAACTATTCTTACTCCCAGCTATTATTAAAGCTCAAAGAAAAGGTTTGCGATGGGAAAATCTTGTACAGCTGAAAAACCTTGTTGAACATCTTTTTCTAGCAACGCTCTATTGGATTGTTTCGGACATTCTTAGCTTTTATTGATATAGCTTTCTAGGAATACTCTTGGCTATCACTCTAGAAAGATTTTCTCCTTGTTTTCGTTGCTAAAATAAGCAATCTTTCATGGCCCTGAATAGACTATTTGAACAAAAGGTCGCTTTTAATTAGCTAATTACTGGTCAATCAAAAATTAACGATGTTTGTTCTTGAGAAGCTATAAACCAATAATAGACCAATTCACACTGAGGAATCTTTAATTTAAATAGATTACTTAGATATTTCTGAAACAATTTCAAATATTGATGTTTCGTTTTGTATTTAATTGATGCTTAATGAGATATTTAGTCTAGAAAACACTTTTTAAGTATTGCGAAAAAATTTAAATAAAGTAATCCTCAATGTGATTTGGGCTAATGTTTTAAGAAGTTATGAAAGTTAAAACTACCAAATTCGATTTTTTTTAGCCAATTGCTGTTGAGGAAGTTGTAGTTTGGTTTTACGCTTCATTTAACGAAGTTAGAATAAAAAAAATTGTCTATTTTCGCTGCATTTTCTTTTTTTTAAAGAGATAGTTAAAGCAATGTGTTCTGTTACAAAAATGAACTTCTCATCCACCGACGATTTACCAAGTGAAGACCTATAATGTCAATTTGATATTCTAGGAAAATTTCGAATATTTACAACTTGGAAATAGTTGTGTGATTTTATTATTTGAACATCTTTTCGTGTTACTCTTCGTCGCTAGGCTTCGATAAAATAGAAGGTGGAACTGCGATTAATAAGTTAGAAAAGAAATGCTTACTGCAGCTTTTGTAACGACTTTTCTATGTGACGACTGTTTTATGGCAACTTCCGATACACAGAATCTTTTAAAAGAGTCTTATTTCCGCTGCAGTGATAAAGGATAGCAAATAATATGGGCATTTCTAGGATTTCTTGTTCTCGTTATTTTTTATCCAAATATGCAAATTGTCGTTTGTCGTTTTCAATCAAGTGTGAAATTTACTCTAATAACAAACAATAAAAATTTACCAAACAAAGTAATAGCTAATTACTGAAATTAAATATTGTTTAATAATCGAAGCTGTAATTATCGAGCGCGCGTGGACCCAAAGTTGTTTCTGCTTTTTATTTAACCTTGTTAATAAGCACATTTTGAACAGTATTTATAAATCAAATTTTCTGATTTAGTACCATGATACTTTGTTTTTACTTTTTCGTGTACTTTGTATTGACCTATAGCTGTATAGCTATTACTGTAGCTTCTGTATTAAAAAATTTCCCATGGGGGAGGCACTCCGCCCCACTTCACCCATAGAACTAAGTAACCGCGAAGGACTTTTATTTAAACTTTTACCTCAATTTAACTCTTCTATAATCCTGGACAAAAGTTATGCCATACTTATTAAAACCAACGTTGAGGATTGACAATGGTGGGTACGGGGGTCGTTCTTAATCCTAAATTGCAGCCCCTTATATTATGATTTTTGCCATAATATTTTGTCCAGGATTGTAGTTTAGAAGATTGCAGATAGATTCATGACTCATGATAGATTCAAGAAATTGCAACACAGGAAGCTCTTCTTGAACGTATATAATCGTGACTTTGCAAAAGTTAAACGAAAACAACAAGATATTTCTGTCTTTAAAATAATCTTTCAAAGATTGTAATCAGGATAATTCCTACATTTCTAAGAGTAATGGTATAATCGCCAAATAAATGCATTATAATATCACGCAGTGCAACTGCATGTTAGCAATTAATATATTTGCTAGTTAATTAATTCATGTTTGTTTTGTCTGCAGTTAAATACGTTGCCATCGGTACAAACGATGTACATTTAAGAGAAACTCTCCATTTTAAAGGTACATTCCCACGAAAAATTTGTTTGTCATTCGATGGAACATTGAATTTTTGGTTTGCTCTGTGTTTTTTACCCACAGTTTCCATGATATATGACTGTTTGATCTTTGCAAAAGAGAAGAAAAAATACTTTCTATTCATTCACTAAGGTAAACAAACAAGGGTGGGCTATTTTTCACAACTTTGAAAGCGCATATCTCCACAAAGAGAATGAATTTTCAGTATGAGTTAAAATGACAACTAAAACAAGATTTTTAATCAAAATTTTTTTTACCATCAAAGATTTTTTTTTAACACTTTGAACGAGGCAAGCCGCTAAACAGCGAGAACGCCCAAAGCGCCCAAGGCGCCCATTCAGGGCCTCACTTTAAGGAAATTCAATGCTCTTTCCAATGAGACCCAAATGAACCTCTGGGAGGCCTTAGTTGCAGAGATACGGGATATGTTTTTTTGCTAAAAAACAGCCTTCAAATATTCCTATTTTTCTGACATTGTGGCGTGCTCAATGGGTTAATCAAAGATAAAGATTTTTTTTACAGTCAAAGCACTAACGATGGTTTGATATAAAAAATCGAAAAGCTTCTGCATATTTTAAAAATCTTGTTAGATTTCATTTTACCTCATACTGATTATATACTGTATGGCTAAATATATTACAAAAGAATGAATTTTTGTGCAAAACTCTCAGCGTTACCTCAAAGCATGGAAACCTTGTTCTCAGGGCTTTTTTCCTTGTGCCACGGAGAAAGAAACAAGGCACAAGGAAAAAAGTCTGGGAAAGAGGCTCATCCGATTAGAAATCTTATCAAAAGCTAGTTTTTTATATTTTTGATATATTTAGGTTTAGAGCATTTTTTATGACTTACTTGCATTTTATACTAATTTCATAAGTTCAGTTCAACGTTGATTTTCTCACGAAAACGAAACATCGCGAGGATTAACATGTGGATATGTGGAATTTAGAATAAATCGTAGGCTGTATTCATGTTTAATGAATACGATCAATGGAGGAATAAGAGAAAGAGCTTAAAAAAGGGAAGTACTTGAATCCATGATTCAAACAACCACAAAAAATACATCCACTTCTAATTTTAAATAAAGTTTTTGATTCTTTTATCATAGCAATTTTTTGGGGGGTGAGCGATCTTGTTCTTGTCTAATTATTGCGGAAGAAACTGACAAAACTAAAATCTATTACCATTTACCTTTGACAGTTTGAAAATATCTTGTAAAATAGAAATTTCGAATATTGAAGCCATATTATTCCAGATATTCCAGAAATAAGACGACCAATTGTTAAAAAATTATCTATATTTCGTGTTTAAACTGACATATCTTTCAGAATACTGATGTTAAAATATAAAAGACTGTAGAGGAGCTAAAATAAAGTTAAAAACATTAATAACAAAATTAGTTATG
Organism: Cladonema radiatum; assembly: GCA_025330745.1. Lineage (NCBI taxonomy): Eukaryota > Metazoa > Cnidaria > Hydrozoa > Anthoathecata > Cladonematidae > Cladonema > Cladonema radiatum. Next base: position 3,525 of record JANSTP010275058.1, on the reverse strand, counting down.
TTAAAAAATTAAAATAAGACGAATTCTTTAGAGGTTCTGAATCCATTATTTAAAGTTGGTTAAAATCTTTTATATACAAGGTGCATGCAACGTTCTGTTGCAATTGTCACAAGTATGTACTAAAGGTATGTTGTCAAAAGCAGCAGAAATGTTAAAATCACATTGGCCATAATTATAATCTTCCAGACCAAACAATAGCATACTTTTAAGATCACAGCTATTACGGCAGTTTGTTAATTGATGAAATACAGCGCTTGCTTTGCAGCATGCTTCTACAGGACTTTGATATAAGTTCATTTTTGTTTTACCGACATATCTCTCATTTGGAAGCTGAACAACCTTATTCGTTATTTATTTTTTGTTTTATTGGAAAAAAAAATTTTCAAAAGGAAAAGCTTTGTAGCTTCATGATATTTACCAGCGTGTTATTTATTTTAAGGCATTTCATGGTTCAGCCTCCGGTTCCTTGTTATATTGCACTTCTAACAAACACGCAATCATATAAATACCACAAAGAACCTTTTCTGGCCAACCTTTTCCACACCTTTATAGAAAATGCCAGGACTTCACTGAACCGGTGCATTTGATGATGACGTCATTAGCTATTTAGTGTTAGAATTAATGTTCCCGCTGTGTTATGCCCATGCTGACCAATGTAAGGCATTTTTATTCACGGTAGTTTTATTTTTATTGCTTTAATTTTGATCATTATGTGCTTTATTTAAAACATTTATCACGTGTCTCTCTAATTATCTTGTTGATTATATATTTAGGAAAATAATTCCAGGAAGAAACAGTCTAATATTGATTATTTCATCACTAATTTTGTTATTAGAGCAAATCTTGTAAGCAATATGCGTTAAGCTTCGTATCCAAGATACCAGAAAGGACCAGGCGACGCAACTGTTGAAATATGTGTATAATCCACAATCCAGTATCGGTATTCTTTCTGAAAATGGGTAAGCTATCAAGAAATAGTGAGGTAGATCGTTTAATACGTTTGTTAAATTTTTTGAAGAAAGAAAGAATTCGGCGACAGCAAACAATTTATCTAATGCACGTGTCATTATATTTGTTACGCAAAATATGTGCTTCATAATTTAATAAAATTTGATACGATATGGCATAAGGAAACCGCAAAGCTTCTTAGTAAAGCCTAAGGAAGCATAGAAACTGTTTAAATTTTCAAATGTTGATTGCTACAAAACTTTGATTTCTATTAATAATTTACTCAGTTTGCAAAATTCAAGTGCAATGAAAACCTGCCTGCTCCAATGTTTTCATATGCTACAATGTTCTACGTCCTTAGTAAGAGGTAAACATCGTTCATTTAGACTTTAAATGACTTGATTTTTGTTGATGTTTGACATGGGAGAGTTCTAATGGTACATCCAAATTAACGAGTTTTTAAAATTATATATAGCCTTTATACATGTCACCGAAAAGACAGAAATAAATTGAAAGATGCCCGGCAAACTCACCGAGTACAACCTCATCTTATTACTGAGACTGTTTTTTTAAAAAGATTTAGTAATGAATGTAAGGTTCACACGTTCATCTGGATAATTTCGTGTGATGAAGGAACTGTCTAATGAATACCAATGGATATTCTTTTTATTTATGGTATCAAAGTAAACCAAAATAATAAGTATTTAAATTTTTATCAATTTCTCCATCCTTATTCCCAGGCTCTTTTTAACACTATTAATTCATTGTTATAATGTAACCAACCTAAGCATTAGGCCTCTTATTATAAACTTATTATAAACTTAGAAAATATGCATTAAAAACTTGGTGATTGCTGCATTCATCTCGAAAGAGAATATTTTGAAAACATTCACTACAAATTGAATCAAAAGTTACTAATTTTAAAGTGTCGCTAAGAGTTAACAAATAAAAACATCTAAGAGGTTGATTGAACTTTCAAATGCATTTCCCAAAGAGAAGAGCGTTTAGAAGTCAACATAGAATGCTAGTCATTGGTACCCACTAACATGTTTTCAAAGCCATGATATGCAAAGTTCTGTTTATCGTTTACTTGTTAAAGTCAAGGTTCATTTCTGCATATATCACTAGACTTGACAACTGCAAATATGAAGCAAAATTTGATCACGTAGAAAAAGACACATATTTCGCTGGTGTGCTTATTAAAAAGTATGAAGGAAATATAAGCAAAACAAAGTGTATATTTGCATGCGTATACTTTCATACAAGTTGCATGTTTGTGAACTACAATGTAAAGACAATGACTTGTGAGATTCAATCAAATCCTTTAAGAAATTATGCGACAAGTAAGAAGACTATTGATGCTGACTCTGGTTGAATATTTCTCTCTCCAAAATACTCTACGAGATTGGTAAGTTTATCATTGTTCATTTAGAATTATTGCTTTTATATTGCCATGTAGCACCTGGATTCAAAATCAAACAAAAAAGTGACCAAATATGAAAAAAAATAGTTTTCAACTAAATTCAACCAGCAATACAGTAGTCAAAAATAGCTAGGACAAAATTCTCGCAAATATTAACCAAAAGCATCAAGTATAGAACCAAAAGAACCAAATGAAGCAAGATTCCCGAAATTGAACCAGATAAAGCCTTAGTTAAAGGAGCATTAATACCCTAAGAAAAACGATTTGGGCAAAACTTATACTTTTTTAGTTGAATCCTTAAATACGTCATGTGTTATCTCATCCTTAGAAAATTCAAAGAAATTTAAAGTGCCTCCCTCCATAAATCAGGAGCCATAATAGCTATGGGAATAAGGTTTGAATGGGAATAGAACAAGGAATTAGAAGGAATAAAAATGGTAAAAATTCAAATAGGTTACATATCATCAAATTATTGCAAGACATACTTCTTTGTACTGTTTTTTTTGGACCTTTTCTGAGGCGGGGGACGAGGTATTGAATTTTCAGCAAAAATCATGAATTTAAAATGATGTCATTATGTCATCACATATTTGGTCAGGTAAAGACGCCAAACGATAACAAAGAAGTTGAAGTTCTATTGGTCCAAGTTTGGTGAAGAATAACAGGATTTATTGGCGATTAAGTGGAGAGCGGGTAATTTCAAGGCGCTAATCTTAAGTCTAATAAAGACTGTCTCAGATAAGATTAAAAACCTTTTTGAACCGCAATGAAATTAAAGGTACTTAAGCACCATTAGAAAAATAATTTGGCCAAATTTTTAAAATGAATAATTTCTAGCTCAGTCGCTAGATAATAATGAGTTATTCCATATCTGAAATTTTTATTGAAATTGTAAGTGTCGTTTTTAAGATATCAGCATTTGAAATCAGGGAAAGTTTGTTGTTTTTAATGGCCACCATATTGAAAATCGTTACTTTTCTTTTTTTAACATCACGTACACATATCTGAAAATAATTCCTTTTTTAAGATGGTTTCTACATGACCCGCCATCTCATTGGGAATGATATGACTACATTTACAGGCCCGGCGGAGCCGGGGGGGCTGGGGGGGCTTTAGCCCCACCACTTTTTTGCCAACAAGTGATGATTTTTTAT
>JANSTP010275047.1:0-10093 GCA_025330745.1 Cladonema radiatum | reverse complement strand
GCGAAGGCCAAAAACTCTGTAATTGCCAGAAAAAGGAAGATTGTCCACTAAATGGTTTTTGTTTAAAATCTAATATTGTCTATTAAGGTCTAATTGTTTACCAATTGTGATAAGCAAACAAAAACATATTTTGGGTTGTGCAAAACAACATTCAAGAAGAAATATGCAAATCGCAAATCATCTTTTGCTAACTAGAAACTCTCTAACTAAACAGAGTTATCTAAGTACATAAGGAATTCGAAGAAAAATAAAAAAGATTTCACATTTAATTGGTCTATAGCAAAAGAATCAACATGCTATAACCCCAACAAAGTCTTGCAACCAAAGCTCATTTGTTGTTTTAAGGACAAAGAAAACCTCCTTAAGAGATCAGAACTTGTTTCAAAGTGTAGGCATGAGACGAAATTCATATTAGAAACCTAAAAAATAAATTTAGAAATCTATGAAATAAAGAAAGAATTTCAGGAAATAAATAATAAGATATTTACAAAGCTTATAAACTTAATTTATTTACATTATTTACATTAATTCCAACTTATTTACAGTTAATGAAAACAAACAACTAAGTTTTAGTAAAACTAAAGAACCTAAATTAAAGACTTTTCATTGAATATTGCCATTTGGGCCCTGAAGGATTTTGCTCTATGTGAAGCACACTGTAGGGTAGAAAATATCTAATATTGTTAATGCACCTAAATATTAGAAATAGTATCTATTACTAAAGACATACAGAAGCACTCAATAAAGCTATTCTAGAAAATTCTTACCTGCCAAAAGACTTTCCAGTTACTTTTTGATCGTTAAGAAGCCTTGGTATGGCTCTATTTTTATAGCTAGCATATTGAAATCCAATAACTTTATAACGGTTCCATTAAATCGTTTTAGAGTAATATAATACACGTTTTATTTATAAGCAACTAAAGTCAAGGGTCAGTACTAAAAGTTGCTTATGAAAATTTGTGATTTCAGTACAGAAAAAAAAAATTAAAAATTAAAAGTTGCTTGCATAAAATTAGCAGCAATTTTTGAGATCATCGGAAATCATGTCCAATGCTCGAAAAGAGTAAATCTTAACTTTATTGTCAATACTTGACCTAATAATAACTCTCTATATATAAAAAAGAAATTATCAGTTGCTTAATGAATAGGGTTTGCTTTCAGTATCAGTAATGAAAATTTCTTCGAAAATTTAGAGGCCAATACTAGTTGCTTATAAACCAGTTACTTATAAAAAAACATGTATGTTTTAAAAAGTGCAAGAATTTCTAGCAGTATAGTGCAATAATTAGTACATGAACGATAAAACCTTTTACAACTTTTCACGAGATGTCGATCATCAGAAGTAAAACACTGAAAAACTACAGTTTCGCAATTTATGTAGAGAAATTAAAGTGTTTTTGTTTTCATCAACTTTTGCCGTAAAATTTGTAAAGTTTGTTTCTAATATAAGCCAGATTCAATCCTTCCATTTTACACCAACTCTTATGGAGCAATTTCCTCTTGTTCCAAACTTAAGAATCAAAGGCTTTTTTTCTCAGACATAAATTAGAGGCTTACAATGCTAAAAAATATTTCTTCCAACAGACCAGTTCAATAAGTATTTTTTATTGACATTCTGAGGTTCTAAGATGTAGTTGTACAAAGTGAGTGGTGCTAGTAAAGGATGCTTGCAGGTTTTCTAAAAAGTCAAAAGTATATTTTCGTGTTTGAATTATCCTCAATCACAACGTCAGCTCGATAAAGTATATTCGATAGCGAAGCCTGCAGTGCCCCTCTAGGGGAAAATGTTTAATTTGGCAGTTTTGGTTTTGCCTTGAGAAACCTTTTTCTTGTATGGCTTTTCATGATGTTTTCCATGTTATCTAAGCATTCTCTACAAATTGGACCTGGAGCCTGAATCTTGACCTACAAAAAATTGGACCTGGACTCCGAAAAAAGCAGACCTGAGAAAAACCGAACTCTATTATATAATCATGTAAAAGCCGGGCCATTATACTTTGATGAGAGGATATGATGATCAGGAATTATTTCTAGCTATCCATTTAGTGATTATCCATTTAGTCAATTTTTTAAAAAGAGTCAAGTAAAAACGAGCTATTATATAGGGTGTGTCAAAAAAAAACAAGCATGGCTGAATTTGAAATATCTCTAGTGATATCACTTTTTAATAGCTGAAATTTTACAGCGTTAAGCTATCATAATTCTCTTTCCGATATAATAAACTGTTATTTTAGTACGCTGTGAAAATTAGAGTCAATGGGCACTGTTTAAAAATGCTAATGAAATCAAACAAGAGCTGACACACCAGTTCTGTCCATTTCAGGCGAAAGATCAGTTGTGTAGGGCTCCATACACGCGTTGATATATTGAGGAGAGTGGGTTTCACTCTCAGAGCAGTCTCTGCAAGTTAGTTTTAAAGGTTAATGGTAGAATATTGAACATTTAAGACAATCTGAAAGCAGAACGTCTATGAAAGTGGGTGGTAGTGTTTTTTGACGTATAAGCTCTACGTATTTTTTGATTTCAATAAGATTTTTTCACAGTGACAATGGACGTAAATTTTCACTGCTTATTAAAGAAAAGTTTTGTAATATCGGAAACAGCATTATTATAGTTTATGGCTGTAAAATTTCATCAATCAAGAGGCGATATTACTGCAGAAATATGCATGGTTGTTTTTTATTTGACACACCCTATATACTGTGCGCCTTCAAAACAGGTCACAGCCACCTTCAACCAGCTAAAAGAAGTCACACCCACCCACACCAGCCAAAAAATGTCACACGCACACCTACCCACACCCAGATAAAAGTACACTCAGCCAAAACTACCCAGACAATCCGATTATTACTCTTTAGTACCTGATGCAAGGGTCTCAATAAGTTGTTGGGAGGAGGGAGGAGTATTTAAAGCTCTTCAAGAAACAACTATATTCATAGAATAATCATATCAAATAATTCCGTAATCACAGGGAGAGAAACACTCATTTTTGGACAAGAGTTTATAATGTGGTCGAGATTTGAGAAAGAAAGATTTGAGATACAAATTAAAGAAGTTGTCAGCATATTTTCCGGTTCCCCCAAACTATTTACAGTTAAAAATTATTGTGAGTTCTAAAAACTGTTATAAAAGATTCATTTTATACTTCGATTTCTGCAATTATAAGTATAAACTACTTATACAATCATGGTCAAAATATTGCAGTCTTTCCTGCATAAACTGACACCACAAGCGGTATGATGTATGTAATGTATGGATACCCGGTTAGACAGCAATTTATCTAAATGAGCTTTGAGTCTTGGGCTCCTGATTGAAAGGGTGAAAACCACCCGATGCCCTTTTTGTGTGGTTTTGCAGCTCAAGGAGGCTTGATTGTTTGAGGATTATTGGAAGCTTCATTAAGTATTCCAAGTTTTTCTCTGAAAAAATCTACGTTGATGCAAAATGGAAAATCTCGTATGGGTGATTCTGGCATTTTTTGCTAGCTGTAGGTCAGTATTGCATGATCTGACATATGGTGTTGCATTTTTTCGGCTAGGTGTGAGTGAGATTGGGTGAGTGTGAGATTCTTTCGGCGAGGTGTGAGCCAGTATGACGTTTTTTGGCTAGCTTTGGGTACGTTTGGGTGGATCTGTCAAGTTTATCGTTTTTGTGGGTGTGAGTGTCATTTTTTTGGCTGAATGTTGGTTGGTTTGGGTGCGTGTGACATTTACTGGTGTGAGTGGTTATAATATTTTTTATCTGTATTTTGGTGGATGTGATTAGGTTTGGGTGGCTGCTACTTTTTTGTCTTGGTGTAGGAAAGTATTTGGAGGTGTGGATGGATGTGGGTGGGTGTTTCTGGATTTATAACAGGCCAATAAAAACATGTATAAAAACAGCATGTATCAACAAACACCCGTTATAATTTACATTCGAGTGGAAGGTTGTTTTTTTTTTGTTGTTTTGTTTTGTTTTTCTGAGAAAAAGTGACGTGTAGCCCTCCTGTAGACCAGCTGTATTAGTAAACAATTTTCCTGCCCTTCAACCCTCTTACCCAAGCTAATTGTACTGTCTGTCTATCTGTCTGTCTGTCTTTGTCTGTTTGTTATTTTTTATTGCTTAGCGGTTATACACTAATCTACTTTCAAACTACGTCATATGATACTGTGCGGTCACGTCATCGATTTCTGTAAGGTCCGGTTTTAAGGTACGGGCGTGTCTACTCTCAACGCTCCATCACTCTTGAGTCATTTTCCTTTGTCCTACTGCAGAGGGCCTTCTTGACTCCAGCATACGGTGACAAATTAAACCTTTTTTTCTGAGAGTTATAATAAAGGCTTGCCTGGTCTTGGCTACCCTTATAATTCATCCATTTTATGTCTTAGTGACGTTCTATGGTATTTCTGGCATACTTTGAATTGAATTTTATCGTAGGACACTCTATGGGTACACTGATGCAATCCCACTGAGGGTTGTTGCCTTTCCATTACTCAATAACTACAGCCATGACATGCTAACGAAAGAGCCAGTTATTTCAACATACCGTACAGAGACACACATATACTCTCCGACTGTCGCCAGGTTTCTTACATATCTGTGCGCGTATGTCAAACTAAAAAGTAATTTTGGTTATGAAAATATGTTTGCTGGAGGAATGAAGAATTATAGGAAGCACCTAAAACTGCTATCACCGCTTCAGTGTTATTCCATGATTAAGAATCTTTGTGTAATTAAGGAAAAAATTTTCTTTTTGCAAAATGAATGAGTTATAGTGCAGGAACAGACAAAAGTCATGAGCATTATAGACATTTAGAAAAAAAAGTTTTTACAAAGGCTTTTAAGACAATTTGAAAAAATCTTTTCCCTTAGTATATCTTAGAAATGTATGTTTTGGGATACGCCCAAATTTTATGAACATTGTATGTTGTAACTTTATTTTTTTGTTGCGGCTCAATGGAAAAATTTTTATATTCCTTCTTATTGGGCTTAAAATGACCATATCGTTGCCTTTTATAAGGTGGAATTTTTTTCATGCCAAAGTTTGGTCTCTAAGCTAGAAATTAACCTTTTTATTTAAAAGTTGGGAGAAAATAGGATTTGGTCATCCAGTTTTTTGCTTATAATTTTTTTCACATCAAGCTTTTGGCATAAAAAAATTTTTATTGGAATGCCCTGCGTGTGCTCTTTCTATATTACCTAAAGACATCCCAAATTAAAAAAACTTCTCTAAGTCTTAATTTGAAATATACATTATGTATTTCTGACAAAAACAGTAACTGTTGTCAATGTTAAAAACTTAAATAGTTGTTTGAAACTCTAGCCACTAAAATTTGCCTAAATTTAGCATTTTTGCTTAATTACGCTGGTGCAAGCTCCTGGTGCACAAAAGTGACGCAATTTTTGGCGTTTGACGAAAATTCTCCCGACTAAAATGTGAAAAGTCGCGAAAATATCTGCACGTGACGAAAATTTTCTCCGACTAGTGCTTGATGGAAAAGCTTTTTTGACTCTAGCTGGGAAAAATAGTCCACGCAGCCACAAAATTTCTATCACACAATTTGAGTGGTAGCAATTGTATCAGCGATTATTACAAAATGGAATTTGGCACCCTGCATTATTTTGGATATATTTTCGAAAATGAAGCAAATAAAAATGCATTGGTACGAATTGCTACGACCTTATGAGCGGGAGCAACAAAAGAAGGAAGCTCCAATAAACATGCTATTGTCAATACATGCTAAACATACATGCTAAACAATACATACATGCTAAACATGCTAATACACAACACAATTAGTGAGAGCTGAGATCTAGAGAAAAAAGTTATGACACGTCTTGAAGGAGCATCGTCAGAAGTAATAGAGTCAACCAGAAAATCTGCTAAGGACCCAACCACTGCCTTTAGAAATTTCTTTGGAAATCTCTCCGGAGGCATTTCAGGACCAATTAAATGGATTTTTATTCTTGGGATAATTATTGTTGGCATTGCATGACATTAGAAGTAAAGAAAGAAAAGAAAGATGACTCAACAAACTGTGAAATTGAAATCATTGATGATATCAGCCCTGAGAATAAACGATTTCACTCTATACCATTCGTGATTACCTCAGTCAACTTAAACCTCTGTTTTCTATGGTTTTTAGTAACGTTGTTTACTGGCGGGTTGTCCAATGTAGAGGCTTGAAACTTTGTTAAAGCGGCAATGTCAAGTGCTCTCACACAGATAATATAACGTAACGTTATATCGCACTCTCAGAAGAAATTTCATTCAGCGTTGACTCATTAGCGAGCTTGACATTGCCGCTTTAAGTAAAAGTAAATTATATTAGCTTTAAAAACAACGTTTGCCTCAAAAAATTTATTTTGCCTCTACTACCCGGGATTTCCTAAAAAGTTTGAAACATTTCAAAAAACTATCGTTTTCAAACAATTGATGATTGCTGCCAGCCTAGTAGTTAACTATAGATATGAATTTTGACTAATATTTTAAATATTTTGAATATTATTACAAAAATTAAAAGAAAAACTGATCAACTTTGTTCACTGAGGGATCCAAATGACCCCGCCCCCGATTTTATGGGAACAGGGGCCCTTCTGAAAAGTATTTTTTGCGGTTGAAAAAAAGGGTTAACGAACGATGAGAAGAGCAAAACAAATGATTTCATTCAAAATGTTTCAACTGGTGATTGGCAAATAAAGAGTTTTGTTCTCATTGATACAGGATATTATGTATAACTATGCTTACTTCTAAATTACAACTGGATTTGCAGCTGCCAGCTTTGATTTTGTTTTATCAGTGTATATAACCTATAACCTATCTTATTATCTATACTTTCAACTTCTTCAGCTTCTATTTTTTCTAATAACAGTCATAATGTTTACTGTAGTCGTAGAGACAGTCTTGAAACTGGTATATAATCGTCGATGCAGAAACTGTAAATATTTTTTAATATTCTTCAATTAATGTTATCGCAAATATTCTCAGTAAACATGTTTTGATAATCGTCTTAGTAAATATGTTTCATAAATTCTTTCACAAATATTTCTCGTAAAGATATTGTTTCGTAAATTATTTCGTAAATGTTTTTTTCTCTCGCGAAAGTGAAAGTGTTTGTAGCCGCCGCCGTTGAAAATTCTTCTTTTATTTCTGCTTTTTTTCAATATGCTAACTAACCTCAAATTTCGGAATCCGTGCAGAAATTTTCTCGAAAGAATTATATAGCTTATAGCTAATCCTATAGCTAATCCAACAATTTATTCGAGAAAGATGCTAAATCGAAAGTGAAATTTCACGTTCTTTAAAGACGGGGGTCGTGTAGTATATCAAAATTAAAAATGGCTTTTTTGAATAAAATAATGGTTTTTAACCCAAATAAATAGTCCAAAAATAGGGATTTTGAATTTTTAATTTTTTGAATTTATTTCTTCGCAATTATAAAAAACTACTTTACAATAAATTTTCAACCCACCAACATGATTGAATTGATTAATTGATTGGATTGAATATAAAATAAGGGTTAGGTTCAGATAACAAAGCCCAAAATTATCCCCAAAATGGTTATTTACCAATTTTGTGTCGATGTTGTCAAATTGTTTGAGTAATACCCTCGGAGGTCTATCCTCTCTGATGCGCTCAAGTTTTCCATTTAATCAAAACAACTTTACGCATATATTGCACTAATTACTCCATGTTCTCTTTATTATCGCATCTTTTTAACATTTTTACAAGGTCTTTTTCGCACAGAATCGCGTGCTTAATCTTCGTTAGATCAGCATTTTTCATTGCTTTCATAATTTGCTTTTATAGGTATGTAATATGCTGATTTTTACTTTCCAAATCAAGTTCACTTCCATAGAGTTTAGCACGAATACAAAATTGCAGCTGTTTGTGTTTGTGAATAAGTCGAAGTTTATGTGGTTGTTGATCAGCACTTTTATAATTTCATCGAAAAACTTTTTCATTTGTTTTTCAACTATACTTTTAAATTGAGATTTGTTAAAACTTGTTATTTTGTCAAGCTGATTTTCAATTTCATACTCTAGATATGCCCCCCCCCCCCCAGTTTGATAAAAAATCTAAATTTTCGGGCAAAAATCTCAACAAATTCGGGCAAAAATTTAAGCTTATTTCGTTACTTTTGCTAAAAATTGGCTATAAAAAGTAACTTTGCTGTAAAATATGTGAAACTGGTCTATAATAAATTTGGATCGCTTCTTTCACCACTATATGATGCTCTTTTTATTTGCCGTAAGATATAAGTTATTCTGGCAAAAATCTCACCGCCCTCCTAAGTAAATATGCTCCCCTGCGCCTATGCTACTATACCATGTTACTTCTTTTCTAGTTCAAATATTTCGTGATTACTAGATCTTGGCAACGTTTTTGCATTGAATAATATTATTGAAGCAACCATACTTTGATATGTTTCTCTCTTCATCCTATTATTATATGGTCCTATGTTACTTTGAAGCGTATGCTTTTCTCTCATGTATATTGCTTTGCTTAATTTGTCTTTGAGGTAATTTATACGTGTTATATAGTTGTACTTTTCAATCGACATTCCAATATCCTTTTACTCCCTAGTTGATTTTTTTCTCGTTTTTAAGAATCAGATCAAATTCTTCAATCTGTCTTCAATTCTTCAATTGATCAACGTCAATCTGGGATGTTGAAAGAATTTATTTGAGCAAATATTCAATATTGGATTAGTATACTTTTATTTATACTGTTTTATTGTTTTGAATTGCTAGATAGAAAGTCTTCAAGTTAGAAATAGGCTGGCAATAATCTGTTCATTTTTCCCAGATATATATAGCTAGCTAGCGAGAGATACAAAGACAGCAAATTTTGAAGCGGCAATGTAAAGCGAGCTCAAACAGACAATGTCACACTAGCCTAGCGTAGCCAAGCCGCTTTTTTTTTAAAAGAAAATTCAGTAAAATGCAAAAGTATCATTTCTCTCCTTTTCATAGAATTTGTCATCGATTTATAAAAGTAAAACTTTGCAGAAGAGAAAAGAGTTTAGCTACGCTAGACTAATGTCACACACGAAAACAAACACACTCAGAAGAAAATTCATTCAAGGGTAACTCATTTCTAGTCTAGTTTAACTCAATTGCGGCACGCTTGACATTGGCGCTTTAAACTCATTTCAAATCGCTTATATATTTATTAGATAATTTTGATGATACCGATGGTGACCTAAAAACGTTGATAAATGAAACCATAAAGTGGTAAATCGTTCCAGATTTCTGTCATTCTAATGTTTGAATGAAGTTACAGGCAAGCAGGTCTTAAATCAACGTAGAACTCAATACTGTTTGATTCTTTAAATGACGAAAGAAAATTAATGTATGACAACTTAATTTGGTAATTATTTTATGTAAAATACTTTTTGGCAAGATTCATTTGATTACAGTGCATACGGGGTGACTTCGGGCACGTTTTTCTTTTAATTTGAAAAAACTTGCGAGTCACCGTGATTTACACCGTGAAAGTTCTAGCGAGTAACAAATGCATAGAAACAATTCTCTAGATGTTATATTTGCTCGCTTGCTAGATTTTAAAAGCCTTTGAAGTTGCCTGAATTTATCCTACTTATATTATATGGGGTGACTTCGGAATTTGAATCACTAATATAATAATTTGGTACTTAAATTATTGTTTTTCCTACTATAAATCTTCATGTGGAAGGAAATATTCGTATTTATGAATTTAGAATTCAGAATATTCAAGAATTGGCGATATGACCACCTCTGCACACGGCGATATGACCACCTCTGCAATTGGCGATATGACCACTTCTGCACATTGCACACGTTAGCAATATCGCAGATCTCACGCGTAACTGCTATTACAAATTGCTTTTTATCTCCACCTGCACAAAATTATGGCATATTTGCTGTTTCGTTGCAACTACTGACCCCTAAAAAATAAAATTCATTTTTTCAATACTTTTTGATGTACAATGGCGGGCAAAAATATCAGTAAAAACAATGGCAGTAGCAGTAAAAATAATGGCAGTAGAGTTGAACCGAGTCTGCTAAATTGCGTGCTTTACGTGCTTTGCGTGCCTGCGTGCTTACGTGCTAGCGTGCCCTACGTGCTTGC
>JANSTP010275036.1:0-10093 GCA_025330745.1 Cladonema radiatum | reverse complement strand
GAACACACTTCCTCAGTAAGTTATATTTTGCTAATATCTGATCTGAACGATCAACCGCGTTCATATAAGCATTATACTGAGAAGTAACAAATGGTTGTTTTACCAACTTTTTTCCCACTTCTCATTGACTCAACCTCAACATAGTAGTTTGCTGAGTCAAGAGTTGACAACATTGTCACGACTTTATTGTCTTTCCATTGAAGACTTAGAATATTGTTTTCTCTTGTCCATCGTACTGCACTCCATTCCTGCTTACGTGCCCAAGATTTATCGTCTTTCATTGATACTGGAAATCCCCAACACCGTATAAATCACTGACTAATTGAACAGATGTGTAGAAGTTATCAAAAAGCATGTTTATAACCTTGAAAGAAAAATGGTTCAGTAAGTTTCATGACTACATTATAACCAAGACCATGGTTATTATTAGCCGCTGCATTATTTGATTTTCCAGTGTAGACATCAAAATCCCAGGAGTATCCTGCTTTTGACTACTCAGCTAAAACCCAAGATTTAATGCCAAATTTGGTTGGTTTATTTTGAATATACTAGCGAATGCCAGACCTGTGTTTGAATTTCACAAGTCTCTCGTCAATGGCAACATGCATGTCTGGTTGATAAATTTCTCGGCACGTCTTACGAAATTTTTCGATAAATGGTCTCACCTTTTTTAGTTTGTCATTTTTGTTTTCGTCTTGCGAGTCAACTACATGCAACATACCTAATATTGCTTTGAAGTAATCTCTTGACATCAATTGACGAGCCCATAAACCATAGTATAGATATTTTGAGCTCCAATATCTATCATACGTGCTCACATTTACCAATCCTTCATATAGAACTAGAGCAATGAAGTTTTTCATTTCATTTACAGTTATCGGTTTCCATGTCCTTCCAGTATCTCTGCAATAATATTGTTTTTTGTTTTTATTAATTTCTGCATAACTATTTGAATGCTCCCATATTTCTTTCAGCAGCTCGTTTGTAAAAACTAAATCAAAATAATCAATTGCTTTTTAATCAATTTTCACTTTTTAATCAAATAATTAATTTTCATGTGGATGAAAACACAGTAGCGGAATGGAAAGAAAAATTAGAAAATTTGTGGAACGGTTATGATGCTAGAAACACATACAATATGGATAAAACTGGGCTTTTCGTCAAAGGAACAAGTGAAGAAACTCTTTTTAAAGAGAGTGAGAAGTTAAGTGGCGGTAACCAATCAAAGCTAAGGCTTACCGTCGGACTCTGTGCAAATTTCATTGGAGAAAAAGAAAAGCCGATAGCTATTTGGAAATATGAAAACCCAAGCTGTTTTCAAAAGATCGAGTCCACTACTTAGCAAACAAAAAAGCTTGGACGACATCACAGATTTATGAAAAATGGCTTAAGCAATTCAATGCTAAAATGCAATTTGAAGGATGCAAGATTTAGTTGTTTATGGATAACGCACCTCGCATCTCCAGCTAAATTTCTCTAACATATAGTTAATGTTCTTTCCGCCAAAAACTAAGTCATGCTTACAACCTATGGACATGGGAATAATACAAGCTTTTAAATTAATATTCCAAAAATTACAGCTTCAACATATTATTTCCTTAAGGCATAAGGATAAATCTAAATGTTGGTCCACACCTTTGGGTAGAATCAATGTTTTACAAGCCATTCACTGAATATCCCAGTCACTGGAAATACTGTTACCAACAACGAAAACAAAATGCTTTGGTATTGCTGGTTTCAATCAAGTTGAGTGGCTGGCTGATGGTTAGTAATTTTATATCATTTTTCTTCAGAAAGGCTGTCTTTCTCTCTGTTTTTTTGTTTGTATTTGACTTGCTTGTATAAATTTATTTTATCGTACTCGAGACCACCTTGTGCAACAGTCCTTAAAATTTGGTAAAATGATACTTTAACTCTACATAATACTTCATAATTTTTAGTAGACTAGCTCTAGTCCATTCTTGACAAATCAGGAATTAGGAAA
The DNA here is from genome assembly GCA_025330745.1 of Cladonema radiatum. NCBI lineage: Eukaryota > Metazoa > Cnidaria > Hydrozoa > Anthoathecata > Cladonematidae > Cladonema > Cladonema radiatum. The sequence continues at coordinate 8,109 of JANSTP010275036.1, read as the reverse complement.
CCGCTGACCAAAAGCATCACATATTTCCCGTACGGGAGTAGATTAGAGAGATCTGTATACCCGGAAACCGTGCTTCTTAAAACACTTTTTGTAAAAACGACTAGATCTAGTCTACGTTTTCAGCAGTGTAATTTGTGAAAAATATGTCCTGGTTGGTAAGCACAGATGCTCTGTAAATGTTTAAAACTCTGGATCTTGTTTTATACATGCTTTTCTTAATGGACCAGTATATCAAACCTTAGCCTTGCAGTCTTAAGATTCAATAAAATGATCTTATTCTTAGCTGTGTTATATCAGGAGTCGTTTGGTGCAGCCTTAAATGAGGTAATGGGAATTGATGTTACAGATAACTGTAAGAATTATAAGTACGACAAGTACTAACGAAGAATTTCCGTGACGGTATCAATGAAACAATCCAGTATGAAAGTAGCACAGTGGTATGCGATGAATAAATACGAGATTGAGATAGCGCGTCTTTGCTAAATAACGAGATTAAAGATATTCCAAATGAAGAAAGTGTTGATGAAGAAGTAAGCGAGGCCAAAGTTTGCGAAAAAAAATCTTTCCAAGATGCCTTGATGCCACTGAATCAACTTCCAATATTCGCAATGGAGAAGGTCTTAACAACAGCTGTCCAGGAGGTAATGAAAGTCGAATCTGCATTTGAAATAAGTTACTGCAGGAAGCGAATACTCGAAACAATCCTCTATTACAGAATATTTTGATGATAATTTGTAATGTCAAACAAGATGTCTTTATGTTCTCCAGTTTGTTTTTTCGAACGTTTTATTTGTATTCGCAGTACTGAGTTCTCTTCATGTGTACGAGCATGTTTATCATATGCGTCTTTTCTTCCATTCTCGTAATAATCCTCAAGTATGCCAGTGATTTTCAGTGACTTAACCTTTCTACGGGCCAGAATGGTAAACATATACAGTGAAACCTCTGAATAGCAGACACCTACGGGTCTTAGCAAAAGTGTCCGCTATATAGAGGTTTTCAAAAAATCGAAATTATGTGCACTTTTAGCAGTTATATTCATTTTAACGCGCTATTTAAACGTTTTAGAAGTACAGGGCAAAGGAAATTGCTATAGCTAGTGTAGAAATTATCACAGGAAAATATACATTTGATGGGAGCAGTAAGGTCATTGAATGACTGAGGAAATAGATACCGATAGTTGATCGAAATAAGGAGAAAAAAGTATCGAAAAGCTAAAATTAACATTATTAGACTTTAAGGAAAAGTCTAATTTTAGTTAATTAGTTTAAATTAGTTTTCAGCCTAAATTAGGTCTAAGTTTAATTAAGTCTAAATTAGTTTTCTAAACGTTTGGTTTTTTTTCTTGTCATTTTGAGGTTTTTACCTGTCCGCTTTTCAGAGGTAACTTTCAGTAGGAAAGTTCAAATGGGACTTGGTTTTTCTGTCCGCTAATGAGAGGTGTCCGCTATTACTGTCCGCTATTTAGAGGTTTTTTTATAAGGGTTTCATAGAAAAAATTTCCGGTCTTCAATGTTTTGTCTGTTATTTGGAGGTGTCCGCTATATGGGATGTCCGCTATTAGGAGGTTTCACTGTATATTAAGGTGAAAATTTCAATTAAAGTGTTTTCAGGTGATGTCATATCGTTAAATACCAAAAATACACAATTGTTACTGTTTTGAAGATCCTTCACAGCCATCCATTTTTTATTCAGAGTTTTAGTTTAAGACCAACTCCAAGCTACCTGGCCAGGTTACTAGGAAAAACTTGGTAGGTACACCACTAATAGTTTAGAATGAAAAATTTCAGAAATAAGACCCCAATGCTGATAAGATCGTGGATTCCATGTAAAATTTGGATTTTTTTAACACAATTTATAGGAATAAGGATGCTTTGTCAGATGCAATTAAAACCAGAATCAAAGTCATAGAGACACCTGATCCGCTAATACTGTAATGTCTTGGTTAACTCCACGTCTGGGCGCTCATAAAACTTTTGAGGCTTTTGGGTGGCCATTTCTGCGAAGGTGCTTATTTATACAAAAAAAATATTTGGGAGTAATTCAAAAAGATCGAAATTAATGAAAACCTTTTTAATTGGGATGCATCTTTCCCTCTGTTTTCCACGGAAAGAAACAATATTGAATGAAACTATGAAATAGTGCTGCCTAGTCAATATCTATTCCAATTTTTCTGGACTTTCATGAATATGAGGGCACTTTTTCAATAATTTCAACCAGAAGGGTGGAAGCTTATTTGAGTTGGTGGCTTAATCAGATGCACTACGGCACTATCATTTCTGCTGTTTAAGAAAAAAGAATCGAACAGTATTGAAGACTAATTGGTTAAAGGTGCATCAACTTTAATTTTCTGACCGAACGTTTTCTTAGGAACAGCGTCTGTGGCAGCCTGAGAGTTGGTTGTCTGAGGGGGCAAGATAAATTTTGCCCCCCCCCCCCAACACACACACAAACAAGATTACCTGAGATATTCAAATTAGGAGGGTGGGATCATGTTGAATTCAAGGTTTTCCAAAATTTACCTATTGTCTTCTAAACAGCTATTTAAGGTATTTTTGGCGCAAGTTCTAACTAAATACCAAATAACTGGTAGTATTTTAGTCAAAACTATTTTTTATTTCTTTGCATATAGTTGGTGAGGCAAATCTCTCCTTTCCACCTTCCCTTAAGGTATACGGAACTGGGAGGTGAGATTAGTATAGTAAAAACCTAATATTGCAGAGGGATTTATTCTTTTTATGCATATAGGTTCTAGTTAAAATTTACGCGTGTGGCGACGTACTTAATACACTTTTGAACAGAGCAAATGATAATTGCTTAGTTGACACCTTGGCTATGTTGAGAACAAAAAATAAAAACGATTTTCATTTCTTTATATCGTAGAATTGCCTGGTGTTGAGGGAAAAACCTGCATTAAAAACTGCATCTTTACAAATATTACACACCTTCAGTGATGTAAAAGACTTGCCTCAAATCGTTTTCTAGTCGAATTTTCAGAAGTCGGTACGTTCGGGGAATATGCAATGCTTTTGGTCAGCGGTTTCCCGATTCCCGCGATTTGTCAAGAATGAACCAGAAGCTAGTCCACTTCAGTGATGGCTTAGTATAAAAACTATTATGATTTTATCAATTAAAAGACATGCCTTTTTAAGAAGCTAGAAGCAAAAAAGACTTCATAGATGTTTTTTGTTGTTGTTGACGTTAGGAAGATTGCTTTCTTTATATATAGCCCATATTTACTTCAGCAGCCGTCTGTAGAATCAGGAGATGTAACACTAATAGGGAAAGCTTTTTAACCTGTAGATAGACATAATATAGGTGGTATGGGTAGAATCAACTAATAAAGTATGCGAGAAGATATTTGATATTATATATTATTCACCAAAGATTGCATATCCAAAATGCTAGCTTATTGGAAATTTAACATTTTTGTAAGATTTGTGCAACAGATTAAAAAAGAGTCAGGGTCATTACGGAACATGAAAGCCTGTCATACGTGCACATAAATACGTGTTAGGAACAGTTTTAGCACTTGAAACGATTTATTACGTAAAATATATGACAAAAATCCAAGACATCCATGATTTCAGCTTAATTTGGTTCTTTAACATCCCATTTATCACCCTACGGTCTAAAAAGTGTCTTTGATAGTACCAATAGAAAGATCTCAATGAATGGGACAAGAAAATCCTAAAAACGTATATTAGAAAAGTTTGACTTTTTTGATAACTGGCATCCAACAATGTACAAAATGGAGACCAGGTTTATGTTAAGCAAAGTATCCAGTGGTCTAGAAGTTATTTTCCATTTGCCATTGGCAGAAGAAGGTGGACTTGGGTCTAACAATAACAGGTCTTCTGTAGTTTTCATGCCATAGAAAATGGTTTATGACAGGAGTGTATTTTGTTTGCACTTTTCTTCACAAGAAATGCGAGTAAATACAATTTAATCTGCTGTTATATTAGTGAATCATGGTTGAAAAGCAAGAAATACTAAACAAATACTTTTACAGAAAGCACAAAAAATTTTTAAAGAACATCTTTTGGCACCCTCTTTTCTTTTTGGTGCCCCCTCAATTTTCTATTATTGGGGGGGGGGGGCATTGATCCCCTGCTCCCCCCCCCGCCGCTCAGGCCACCATTGCACAGCATGATGCTATAGATCAAATCTTGCTAGACGGACGTGCCGCCTCTCTTCTTGAGAGTCAGCTTTGTGATAACCTTTTGAACTTCTGTGTTACGGGAATCATTTAATTACCTTTGTTTAACTCTCCCTATAAATTATCTTTAAAAAACTGTGACATGAGTTTCAATCTGGAAGGGCTGAAAACCAATTTTACTGAAGAACAGAGCATTTACATAACAACATTTTAAAACCTTTTGGCTTTTTAAAACCATTAAAACCTTTAAAACCTTCACGCTACTATCTCACTACCAATACCGTTCGATAAAAAACAGAGACAATTTTCTAATTTGTAACACGCTGCAAATAATATATATTTATTTTTCAAAAATATTGTGGTGGCGTGTGGTAGCATGTTGACATGTTAACAATATATAGGCAGATTGGTACCGAAAGGCATGGTAGCGTGTTAGTAGTGTTATACTAATGTTGTTACGCGTAAACTATTTTGTTCATCAACACTATTTTGTTCTCATTTTTTCCCAAATAATAAGAATAATAAGATAAACACAAATCAATACTTTATTCGATGTCCTTTAGCTTCGATAACCATCCACATTGTTTCGGCATTGACTCAATCATCTTGTTAATATATCCAACCGCTGTGCTTTCCATTGTTGTTTTAACTATTGAACAAAATTAATTGAATGTTTCATAACTTATATTTTGCTCAGAAGCTTGTTTCATTAATTCATTTTTGACGTAATTGAAAATGTTTTCGATAGGATTAAAGTCTGGTGATGTCACCAGTATCCGAAACTTTAAAGCTCCAACTGAATCTAGAGTGTCGCATGCCTTCTTACTCTTATGCACAGGATAACTGTCCTGCAGAAGCCTCTTGTATTTGGATTTATCGCATCGGTCAAACATGTTTTGAAAATGTGAATGAATAAAGTTCGCAAACATTTCACCATTTAGTCTTGCGACGTTTTGTTCACACAATACCACACCTTTCTGATGTGAAATAGCCACAATAAAATGGGCTACTCTCCCACCAGATCTAACGCGAGAGCCTTTCGCGGAGCATTTCAGATGAAGTCCGTCCCTCGTTTTTTCACCTCAAAGCCATAGACTATGAGCTCATTGACTCATCATATGGGTTTTACTTGTGCCGGAATGCAACATCATCAAGGTAGAAAGCAATGCCTTTCTCCCAAAATTTGTCGTACTAAAGTTTTTTAGCTTTACGTGCGAATGCACACCTCATCTTTAAATCATCAATCTTCAAAAATCCCTTCTTTCGAGAGTGTAAAAGTAAATACCCTGCATTTCTTAAAACCTGTCTCACAGTCTCATTGCTTACATATTTTCCCACTCGAGCAAAAAATCACAATCTTTTAATAGTAAAAGACCCATACCACTCACGGAGGATTGGAATTTGATTTTTAGCATGTCGTTATATGGCAGCCTTTGAGAGTGTGTTTGATTTTAACAGATCTTTCCGATATAATTTTTTGTCTTGATACAAATACCTCAAATGTACCGAGACATCTAAAAATACTTGCTGAAGCGATTTAGTTTTTCCCTTGCTCCCCATATCTTTTTGTTTTCACTATAACTTTATCTGAAAAGCAAAGCCCATGCATAATTTAAATTATACAGCAATCAATTGACAAAGACCAAAATATGTTACATTTGTTATGTTGATAAGATATATAAATAACAAGATATATGACACTGTATATGATATGTTATATTTCTTACGTTCATCGAATAAAAACGATCATAACTGGCATGCCTGTTGAACTTTCCTTGCCCCTCACATAGTCCAGAATTACTTGGCCCAATTTTACAACTTGGGAAAGCTATTAAACGTTTTCCTTCGTATGAGAGATATGCACCTCAGTAAACTAAGTTATATTTAAGATATTGATCAAATATACTAAAAGATTTAGACAAAAGGAAGGGGGAGGGAAAAAATTTTCTTTATCTCAAATATTTTGTGACTGATTGTAGCTAAAAATAGTAGAACTTATGAATCAAAATAACTTTCAAAAAATGTTCATTTTTCACCACACTAAGCCTTCTTCTACTAAATCAATCTTTTACACTATTCTTTTAACTTACAAATTAAGTACTACAGCTTTTCTGAAGAAAATATTCATTTTGCATAATTTTATTAGGACCTCAATTTCAACCTTTTTTGACTGTAGACATCTCGTGATCATTTTCCATTCAGCTGAGAAATGTGATCTTTCTGAATTTATAGAATCTCGATGACTCTTTTTGGGCGTCTCCCCAATTCACTTCAAAAACACGCCGATATACTCAGGGTGAATAATTTGAATATTTCATTTAAATTCATATGAGAAACAGTTTGAGCATTAATCATTTTCAATTTTTCTACGTAAGCATTTCCTCGAACAATGAGTAACGCGGCCTCGATATGATTGAGAAATAAAAATGATGTAATGTTTCAGTGCCGGAAGTTCTCAGAAATTGAGGACTGTAAACGAATATTGAAAATCAAGAGCCGAAAAAATTTCTGTGTCAGATTTTGGGAAAAACATGACCTGGCAAAGAAAATTTCACATTTTTCCTTAATTTTAAAATAAAATACTAATACTAAATTAAAAATTATGGTACTTGATAGTTCTTAAAAAGTGAGTAACAATTGTTCAATTATTCACTCTGGGTAAATTCCTGCACCAAAGGAGCAACACAGTTGAGTCAATTTATTGTTTTCGTGTATTTTCTCAGTGGCATGCTTTCGTAGCGAAATAAAACAAACAAAAACAAATATTAAGAATGTCCTGAGGTCAAAAACTTCTTGTATATTGCCACATAAGCACATAAGATTTAACAAATTTGTGTATATAAATCTGCCTCCTGGCATAAAGTCATATGTATAGACAGATAAGTTAGATTGATTGACACAAATAATAGCACATAACATGAAGGAGGGCAAAGATTGCATCATATCTTGATGTATTCTGTATTAAAAGATGTACCCTGTCTAGTGTATAAAGACTGATGCTGAAACTACACAAAAAGAGTCATTATTGATCAAAAAATCTTATTTATGAAAAACAAATCTTAATTAATTGCCCCTTGACACAAATATTGAAAAATATGTGCACAAGTTCCACAAACATCCATCCGCCATCAGCCATTTTTAGTAAATGACTTTTCAAAAGTCCCGTCTCCAGTCACGGCCTCCATCCACATGATGGTTAGGCCTGTAACTATAGTAAGCCTGGGAACATCACTTTGTTGCTAACTGCGTTTGAGCTGTTTTCGTCAAAATCTTTTTTACTTTCTTCAAATGAGACAGTGTTGGTTCAATTGCAGTAATTGCTTGAGGTACTAAAATGTTGCATTTCTGAAAAACTAGTGATAGTGTACGTATTAATGTCAAGATATCAATCTTTACGGTATAGAAAAGAGGAATTGGTATATTTGAATTTTCCTTTCTTAAACCTTCCAGCCAAGATTTTTCTTTTGCCATTGTTTTGTTAAACGGGTAGCTAGCTTGCTCACACAGTTATCCAAGTAATTTTTCTAAATAATAAAGAAAAACCTCAGTTGATTCAACTTGTAGACGGTCCATCTTGCACAATTAGGTTGTTTGTAACACTTGTATTTTTTTCCCTGCAAAATTAAAGAATAGTTTTAAAAACTATAGTTTTAGATTGGCTCGTTTAAACAAATAATAAATGTTCTGCAGATGCACTTCATCCTTATCATTTAGAGTACTGATTTCAAAGAGGCACTGTCATGGTTCGGTTATTACCGATCAGGTAGAGCAGGTGAGGATAATCACTACCTGATACTTTATATGGCAAGAATCATTACCTATTGTCCTGAAAAATACCTTTTTTTGTTTTAAACGAAAATTTGTTGTCTGTGGTCAATATAATTTATCACTACTAAACAGCTGCCTGTTTACATAATTATTAGCTATATGATTTGAACGATGACGAAAAT
>JANSTP010275035.1:0-16804 GCA_025330745.1 Cladonema radiatum | reverse complement strand
TGGCATAGATTCTTTGGCTGCATTGAGATTGGGTTTTAATTTTAATATTAATAACGACTCTGTCTTATATATGAAGAAGAAAAACAAAAATAAATATGGTTTTGGTTGGAATAAGTATAGACCTTTTTAGTCTAAAGTAGATAAACACAGATTTAAACAAGATATAAACATTAAATATTTTATAATAACTGTATGATCGTAATCTACAATGGTAATAAATAAATAAAATACAAGGGGTAAAAACTTTGCTGCTTATGTTTATGAAGCCATTTATGAAGCAGATAGACCAGAAATAAACAAAACACAAGCGGAGAAAACTTTGCTGCTTATGTTTATGAAGACATCTACAAAGCAGATTGATCAGAAATATATGTAATACAAGTTGGAAAAACTTTGCTGTTTATGTTTATGAAGTCATCTATGAAGCAGATAGACCAGAAATATACGTAATGCAGAAATATATGTAATACAGGTTGGAAAAACTTTGCTGTTTATGTTTATGAAGTCATCTACAAAGCAGATAGACCAGAAGTATACATAATGCAAGTGGGGGAAACTTTGCTGCTTATGTTTATGAAGACATCTACCAAGCAGATAGACCAGAAATAGATGTAATAAAAGTCAGGAAAACATTGCTGCTCCGATTTTTCCAAGTCATCCACAAAGCATAAAATCATGAAATAAACATGTTATTAGTAGTGAAAATTTTGTCAAGTTTTGAAGTCATCTATGAAGCATTTAAAAAAAACTTTGCTGTTTAGAGTTTTCAAGTTATTTTCAAAGCAGAGAAGCAAAAGTCAATATGCTAAATACATTACCACCACTTTTAGTTTCGGGCTACCAAAACTTTTAAAATGTATCCATTCGGACGCCTGACGGTGCTACCTGCGAAAAAGTTATAGTACTGTAAACCTTGCTTGCAATGGCTATACAATGACTGAAATTTGGGCTACCTGAATGTTCCAACACTGTAACTAAGCCTTCTTATGAACACTATACAATGAGCTCAGCTTCAATACCAAAGGTGAATCTCAAGGCTTGAAAGTTGGTTGTATAAACTCTTTTTTATGTCAACATTCACACCAACACAGTAAGTGTTGTGACTTCGATCAAGTAAGCCCTTATAGCATAATAAGATAATAATACAGTAAATGGTAACATTATTAGAGTAAGGTACGCTAATTATTGGAAAGAAGATCTGAAATTTATTTTTTTACAGTAGGTGTTTCAATTTCATTAATGTAACTAATGTTGAAAATTATAATATCATGTATTATCCCATGTTAAATAAAAGGAAAAAGAACTTTTTATGCTTGCAATTTTAAAGATCAATCTTTGCTTTAAAATATGGCAGGTGCATCTACATGTGAAGTTGAAATTTATTTAGCAAAAAGTGTTTTGTAATATGATGAATTATTTTTAATTACGTTTAATAACGATTTATTATTTTTAGCACAAAACCGAAGGGAAAGAGATTACTGGGTTAAAGCTTTGATTTATTTGAAATACAGAAATCAGTTTGCTCCACCGTTGGTAATGAGCCATAGGTATGATTTCATTCTTAACTTTGAACTTTGATACTAGCCATTTTTTCTTGTGAAAGATGATGATTGCATTTGTACTAGTCAACACTTTCTTCTCATATTTTTTTTTCTTTCCTTTTTTTGAAACTGGTAAAAGTTTATGTTTTTTATAATATAAAAACTCCAGGCATATTTGGGAATCAAATTGTAATCCTTTCTTCAATCGTTCTTTGTCTTCTACATGCAACTGTGAGCTGCATGCGAGATTAAATAATACAGGTTTTACAGTGGTGGAACTTTTTAACCTTTTTAGCGCTCATCTTTTCGGACAACGAAATTAGAATTTATTTCATATTTTGGTCATCCCTAGAAATATTCTGTCCTCCTAGAAAATGGCTAATAGAACACTTCAACCCAGTTACTACCTCATCTTTCAATCTTTCATTGAAGTTTATGGCTGAAAATGAAAGTCTAAAGTATTTGTTATGATGAAGGAGATTTAAGATTATTATTCAGATTTGTTTAACTATTTTTTCTCCGCTTCAAATCATGAAACTTAATGAGCTCTCATTTTTCAGAGTTTCTCTTACTCCGTCATTTAAACAACTATTGCTGCATTAGAAATATTAGTCATCGGTCAGAAATTTTACTCGCTAATTGCCATTGGATGAGTCCACCAATTAATTACTTGCTAATTGCCATTGGACGAGTCCACCAATTTCCACCACTGTTTTAGTTACTGTATGAGCTCCAGAAGTTCGTAGTTAATTTGTCATGTAGATAATTTTGTAGATAATTTTTCAGTTGTCCCACCTGCTACCTAACTATTAGAAAGTTGATCTGTTTGTGTTTGAAAAAATACTACAATAACATCAGACTTCATCATGTGCATCTGTTTTATCATTAGTGTTCACCTGATTTAATTTATTAGATAAATTTTAATTGGGAGAAGATGTTATTCAGCTTTCTTCAGTAGTTTATCTTAAGGGTTTTTTGAGGGTGTCCAGATCCTGCAATTTTCTTTGAATATTTTGTCCGAAGCAATTGCTGGAAATAAATGCTAGCCTGGTAAAAGTAATAGTTTTTTAATTCACTGGTTAACCTTCAATCTTAATTTTGGTTTTATACAGTGGACTCTTGATAGAAGGAACCTACATGGCGCCCATATAATTGTTCTTATAGGGGCATTTGATTAATTGTCAGCAAACTTAGTTTGTAATGTCAAGAGTTTGTATTATCAGAGGTTTATAATATTGAGATTTTATCTTTGTTTTTGAGTTCGTTTTATAGATGTTTTTGTTCCCATATTTTTAAATTAAGCTATATTCTGTAGTTTACTTTGTCTTTAACTTTAAATGTTGTTGCAGGTGATATGTAATGAGGAAAGCATCCTTTCCACACGCTGATTGCTTTTTCTCTATGAGGTCATTTATTCCTAACACAATAATTCCCATCTTACACTGAACTGTCTCAATTGAAACCATTGTACTCACTGAGGACAGAAAACTGTGCATTAAAAACCTAAACTGTAGAAATAAACATGAATTTTGAATCTGGTATGTAATTGATATAAATAAATTGAATCATTAGATAATTTGGATTTTTTTGTTTTTCACTTTTTTTTTTCAAAATTGACAAAGATGACTGGTGAGTAACAAATGTTTAGAGGTCTAACTTTTTTGCACTCTGGAAAAAGAGCTAATTTAAGGAGGCTGGAATAATAAAAGCAAAACAGTAAGTGAAGTAAGCAAATAAAACACATAAACCAGTGGTAACATTTCAGTAGCAAAATTGTTTGTGTACAAAACGTTCAGTAGAATCCATATAAAATGGCTTAGCTAGAAATCATAATGAATTGTCAATTCATTCGAAATCTTCGGAAATAAAGATGTTTTTGATTAATTTTCACAATTTTAATAATGTTCGCCTTTTTCTTGAGCTTGGTGGCACCATATGTTTGCTATGACCATTTTGAATTCATTGATGAAGCTTTTTCTTTTTGCAAAAAAGCAGATGATAGCTTCATTGTTACTAAATTGTTCAATTGGTGAAATTGATCCATCCAAATCATCACGCATCTGATTAGACAAAGGCTTGTTATGGAGAACAGATTGTCTTCTTGTTTTTTTCTTTCCTAATACTAAAATCCTTTTTCTCTTTCTGTGATGATGCACCAAGTGATAGTAAGTAATAAATGAGACTGAATAAATTCTCATGCTTTGTATTATCGGAACACTGATCCACATTTTTCCTTGAGGATGGGGTAACATTCTAACATCCTACTGTGACATTATAGTTTTAATCAACTGCAATTCTCCAAATGAATTGGTATTTCCTACTTGTTGGTGTATGTTTATGGAACATCTCTAAAGAGTTTACTTTTATGAAAGTGTTTTTGTTTAGCCAATTTTATGCTTCTTCCTATGCTTTTCCAACAGCCTGATCTTTGAAACTTTTTTCCTAATTAAATTTGCATTGCTTTTAAACATTAGTTAATATCAATATAAGTTAAGGTTGCTTTTTTTTGTGACCTAGAAACATGGGCAAGTAAATTTCAGTTGAACCATATTTTAAGAAGACAAAATAAACATTTTATATAAGCTGAAAAAAATTATTAAAATTTTCAGACTTCAAAAACGGTTTTAAAGAAAGAGTCCTTCTTGCTTTTGATATCCTATTCAAGACACTTTTTAATAAAAATAATATAAATCTTATGTTTCTAAGGTGAGAAATTGAATTTTATAAAATTCCATCATTTAAAAGTCAAGTATTCTCAATATGGAAAAAAACTAAATAGCAGCTGTGCAAATTTCCATTTGTTCCTTGCGAATGGATATTTAACAAAAAATTTTTTCTATGTGTTAAAATTATACGAAGATTTTCTGAAAGAAGAAACCTCAGTAAACTTGAGGAGTGAAATCTAGACTATCAAGATGATGCATATAATATTCTATATCTTAATTTTGTTCATTATCATAATTCAGAAACAAGGGCAAGAAGAATTGGGAAATTGTCAATTTTTTTATATCTTTAATATTGCACTGATTCAAAAACATGTAAAAAATAACTCTCACCAGAAAAATATATTAAAACCTATTGACAACCAGTCAATAAAACAACAAACAGAACGTACTAATCCAATCCAAAATCGAAAACAAGGTTTTTTCTACATATTAGTGGCATTAGAAAATGGCCAGTGAACAACAGAAAATTACTTCTAAAATAGCCAACTTAAAAACAGCAAACAACACAAATTTTGATGATTTAATTTCTCTCAGGAAATATCTGACTTTTGGATTTTGTGTCAGCAAATATGTTGCTGTTTTGATAACTTTTTGATAGGCTTCGATGTGAGCTTTACAGGAATTGAGCATGTTGGTTAATGCTTGTTTAACATGAGCAATTCAACATGTCCCAATAACTCTGATGACAGACTTCAAACATTTCAGTTTTAACAACTTATTTAAAAACCTTACTGATTTTTTATGTCAAGCAAAAAGCTCTTTCCAAAAACTTATTCAGCTCATGAAAGTTTTTGGACCCATTTTGTGCTGTATGTAATTGGTATGTGCAATAAAATAAGTGTTTAGCAGTAAATTATTGTGGCTATCCCTCAAATAGACATTCACACCAAATACTTTGCTTTTCAAAGCACTTGTACGACGTCACTCCAACAAACAAGGGCAATTTGAATATTCCTTATAAGTACTCTTGCTTGTCAATGTCTGAAAAAATTTCTCATACAACCTTCGAAATCATCTTTACTAGAATTATCAAAATTTTCTAAGACTTCATTCTCTTCAACTTCAAGTATAGCATGTCAGTCAAAACTTCCTTTTGAAAAAAACCAATATATTATTACTTTCAGATGTACCCATTCAGCATTACTGGAACTGACTTGCATTGCATGCATTTTTGCAGCGTCAAATACATTTCTCCCATGTCAATACCTTTTGATATCAAAAACTCATAGTCAGTAAATGGTGGCCCTTTCAACATCAATGAATATGTCTTGGTAAAAAGACGTTTCATAACTTTTATGTTTATGGAAGTTACACATTTTCCTAGGCTTCTGTTTTTTCGGAATTGACTCTATTGCCAGAAAATCCTCCATAATGGAATGAGCACCATGTACCTGTAAACTTTGTTTGCAAAAACTGATTGCATCAAGAATATACTGAAATTTTTAGAGGTCATTGGACATTGTGTAATCTTGTTTTTCACTTATTTTATTGTCTTACTCTGCAAAACGTACCTACCATAACAGCAGAATTCAGTTCATAATCTTTACTGGCAGTGTCATATCTAGAGGTTTTTTGGGGATACCTGTTTTGCTATGATATCACATGAAAAATGGATAAAAGATTTCAAGTTTGACTGGAAAATAAATTTTTTGCATAAAAACCCTTAATTTAAATCAAAATAAGCACTTTTATCAGGATTTTAGCTTCATGCATGCAGTTTTTAATGGCCTTTTTTGTATCCTTCTTTAACTGTAGTATTTTGGGGATAATTTTTTGGGATCCCATACCTGTTTACCGGTAGCAAAACCTATCTGGATATGTCAGTGATTAAATTACTTTCCTTGGAGAATTTTGCAGGCTTTTGTCCCACCATTTCCACTGTAAGTGTTTTGAAATTCACTTTAAATGTAAAATTTCAAATTAATCTTTTGCGATTTTTATGTGACAATTAAATATTTGATGTTTTTAATGCCAATGTGTGATTATATTAAAGTGAACCGCTAATATACATCAATGTTCTTATGATGTTATTGTTGTTGAAGGATTAACATAAGAACGTTATGATGGCAACCAAATTATTTATATTTTTGGAATGTGACAGTTTATTTGGAATGTTTGATAAATAAGAGTAGTGCTAACAGTTTATCAGTTCTGTTATCAGTTCAGTTGAAGTTTGATATGGCTGGAAAAGAATTTATGACTTAAAAAGCATGGAATAAAAAGGCATGTATTTTTACTTTTTAAAGCAGTATATATTTGTAAGATTTTCTTAAGAATTCATCAGCAAAGCAGCTTCCAGTTTGTACTTATTGTGACTTTTTAGCAAATTCTGATTTTTTTAGATGGCTATCTCGAGAATGGTCTATAGTTGTAAAATCACAGAGTCAAAGGTATGTTGCACCATTTGCTTTTGCTTTGTTAAAATCTTAGTATCATTAATCAATAGATCTAAAGAATCAAAGTGTTTCAGAACCATGAAAAGCATTATAATGAAACGTTTCCCAGAATACAAGGAAAAATATTCTCAATTTAAATTCTCACAAGTAAAAATATGACAGCATCGTATTGGTTAATATTGCTAAAGTCACACTTCTGATCTGAAAGAAAATTTAATTCTCAAGATAATCAATCAAATGAATCACAATGCAATGTAGTCAAATCTGATCATTTTATACTATTGATTGTTTTATTGTTTCATGCTTATTGATAATGATGTTTTTATCCCTTTTTTTGCTCACGTTTCTCTTTCTAAGCAAAGTTTCAGTTTGTTGCCACCTTCTTGCAATAGCAATTGATTTACAAGAAAATTATTTCCATATGGACTGTTCTGAAAGTAGCAGTCGTGTCATAATTGTCAGTTTCAAAGGTTTTTGGCGAATCAATAAGTTCTGGTCCCTTGTGGAGTCATGTGGTTTGATGTCACAAGATTTAATTACTTTCATAAGAAACTACTTTGTGGATATGGCAGAGAGAAAATCTACTAATTATCTTTTTTTTTTAGAATGTCAGTTAAAGACTACAAAACTTTCTTACAACATGCAAATATTAAACTTCCAAATAATAAGATTCGAGACACTTTTCAAGTAAGTATGCTTTTTATATCTTCATTAGACTTGTTTTGCTAATTATTATTAGGCCGAATGCTGCTGATAATTCAGGGGTGGGTCATTTAGTCAATTGAAACACTATGCCGATTAGTATCATGATGGTATTCCTTACAAAATTGCTAAAATCAGTTAGTACACAGGTGTGAACTAATAACTACAATTTTTGGTGGTATCTACAATTAATTGAGCTGAAAAAGTCAGCAAAAAGTGTATAAACTGCTATATTTTGTAATTTTTTTCCAGACATTTGTAGCGAAGGCAAACTTTTGCATATGGAAACTTGTCCGTATTTCCCTCTACAGCCATTGATCAAGTGAAGTTAATAAAAGATAAAATTTCAAAATTAGAAAAATAAAATCAGTCAAAAGAATAGAATTATTTGAAAATTTTTCTTTCAAGATACTGCAACACTAAGGCTTGATAGTGTTGATTTTTCTTTCGATGGCTAAAGATAGAGATGAATTGTTTTTGCATACAAAAAAGAATCTTATTAACTTATAAATTGATGGCTGCTATTTGCTCTAATTTTCAACCCTTGGATATAGCTTAGTTACCAATAAACTAATATATACTTGTCACCGCATTGAATTTCATCTTTGCCTATCGTGTTGACTGTTCTTCTTTTGCCTGTATTCATTATAGCTGAAATAACATTAAAGCTACTAGTAACCCGTTTGTGGTAGCATTTTAATAACCTTTAGACAATATAGCATATCTGAGTTTTAAGTTATTGTCCAGCTCTTAGTCCATTCCGATTTCGTCAATTTTTTTATGGTGTGTTGCTATAAACAAGTGTATCTGTCAGCCTGCATCATATCTTATGTCTTCTACAAATGAAGGAGCCTAAAATTACTTCCTTCAAAGAGACTAAAAGGGACTAAACTGGTAGCCTCATTATTTTTTGGTTTTTTACACTCAATATTACATTTATACACATTTTTCTTTTCTTTTTTTGCATGTTCTTAATACTCAGACATGTGTTGTATAAATACTGTAGTGAATTATCACACACGATCAAGAATTTTTAAAGTAAAAGGGATGGTGTCTGTATTTATCAAGGTCGATTATATGTTGTGTACTAACTGCAGAGAGGGTGATGTTGTTTACCTGAGAGCCCCGAAAACCAGAAACTACACATAGTGTCATGTACTAACTGAATGACGACCCCCCCCCCTGGGTAATTTAGGAGTTAACTTTTTCATTAAAAAACAGGGGAATTGATGTAGCAGATTTAAGTTAAATAGGAAATCAAATTTGAGTGATATTGATTGATTTTCGAATGCCTTTTAAAATTAGTACCTTCGGTATGTTGGAAATGAAATATTGGAGAGGTAGTGAAAATTTCAACTTTTCAGCTATTGAAAAAAAATGCATTTTTTTAGATTTGTTTCAGACATATTTTAGGCACTCTTTCTCCATTGTATCGAATTTTCTTTGACTAATTACTTCAATTCGTTTGAATGTTAACAACAGGAATCACAAAAGGTATGGATGAAAACATAAGATCAGAAAAAAGATCATGTAATTGTGCATTTTGAATAGCTTTCTCCAGTTTTCAGGGATTTTTTGGCTGTATGTCAAAACTCGATCATCTATTACTTTGTCAATCGTCATGGTTATGACACCTTCAAGGGTTGAAATAAAGGCCATGGTCATTGGTCATGACTGGTAGACTTTTATCATACTATTTGTAACATTTGTAACATTTGTAACATTTTTTTATTTGAAATTTAAAAAATGTCCAGTGAGTGTCGAATGAAAAAATGCAAATTCTAGAAATTCTGCTGGAAAAGTCATTCTACTGTCTTTGTGTTTGTTTTAGAGAATATTAAAAATATATTTCAGTGTTTTCATTTTTCAGTGTTTAAAAAAACTGAAAGTTTTATTTGTAAATGCTACCCGTTTTTTCTCATCGTAGTTAACAGAATAAATGGTTGTCTACTTAACATTGAACATTGAACTTAAATTCTGTATCAAAAATTAGATGTGTGCTCTGAAAAACTGGAAGCCAGAAAAGAGCAAAATATCCAGCAATTTTTGACCTGTCGGAGTCGAAACTGTATTTTTCCTGCTCAAAGCAGAGCTTCAAAAAGCTATTGTGGCTTAGATAAAATTTAATTTCAGCTATCCAGTGTGAAGAAAAACGAGCATCTTTGATATTTACATGGCAGCTTTAAGAGCTTACTCTCCTATCTGTTTCTCTAACTAAGAGGTCTGTTGGTCTATCTGGTTCAAGCCAACACCATCATTAGGGCCGGATTTCAGAACATAAACCCTGCAAAAGCCGGAAAAAGAGTATTCTGCAGGATTTTTGCTGATGCTGGAACCGAAACCGGAATTGAAAAACCAGGTTTTGTCCACAGCTTAAAACTGAGTAAACAGCTTTTGAAAGATGATACTATCTTTTTTTAAAAAACCTGAATGGTAAACTTTCAGAGAGAAAAATTCAATCCTTTATCAAATATTTTAACAGTCTACTACTGTAGCTCCAACTAAAAAAATTTTATTAATACTTTTTTGAAATTGCCACCAATGGCTGCTGAACGACGCATTGATTTTGACACTTTTCACCATTTAGTAAAATAGCAAAACTTGTAAGGCTGCATTAAAGTTTCTAATTAATTGACAGGAACATAACATAAACTGGAACTCTTCTGTTTTTTATTTGATGTCATCAACAGACCTAGATATGTGATATCCATTGATTTTAGAGAATTCCAGTGATTTCTGTCAATCGTTTTAGGGTGTGCTGCAACCAAACATGCAAGAAATCGATGCAAAGACATTTTGTGAACTGTATGAGCAAATATTATATCAATCAACTGTGAGTTATTTGTATTTTGACTATTTCTGTTATCAGGCATTCTTTGATGTTTTAGTTGCAGGAAAATTATTATTGTCACTTAATTTTAAATCAGTTTTTACAACTCACTTTGGAGAACTATTTACACTGACTGTATAAATATATAATATATAAAATATAATATATAATATATAATATGTAATAAAATTAACATGCTCCAATCGTATAAATTAAAATTACACTGAAAATGTACAAATATTAACTAGGTTACTTTAAAATGTTTTTTTTTTATTATACATTTTTTTTTTATAATACATATACATAAATCATATATTGGTAATAATAAATATTTATTAAAATTATTAAACTATTAGTATATCAAAATGTTAAGTGAGGTTGACAGAGTCAACTGAAAAATCTATTTGGCACATAATCGACATTTGCAAATAAACTCATGTTCTATAATTTTCTTTGTAAATTCAGAAAGTGACCTACTTATTCTTATATCATACGGCAAACTATTCCATAAAATGACACCAAAATATTGCACACTATTTTGTCCCATCCACACCGTCTTTATTGCGGGGACTTTTAAAGTTACCTGTCTGTGTTCATTAGGAACAAATAAACCATCCACGTCATTATCAAGATTGTCAAACCGCTCAAAGATTTGAGTTGATAGAAGGATTAAATTTTGTTTGTGGATATTTTTGGAACCGTCTTTTTGTAAGAGTTCCTTAAAACTTGAATCGAAATCTTGATACACTACACTTAATGCTATAGAGCAATGAATCCTGTTTATCTTTGTATTGAGAAGTTTACTTTGAAACATCCGTAAAAGGTTTTTATACTTGAACTGAGATTCAATGAATGATTTAAATAGTATTCTCCTTTTATCTTGTGAAATATAGTTGGACATACATATCAAAGCACTCAGTTTTTTATTTGTCTTTGAGCAGAGTTCTGTGACGTGCTCATCAAATTTTAAGTTGTTATTGATTTTCATTCCTAAGAGTTTAACCCGAGATTGTTCCCATAATATAATAGACTCAAATTTAACAAACAATCTTTCATGCCTATATCCAGAAACAATTAAATGACACTTATCAGGATTGAGCTTCATATAATTTGCCTCAAACCCAGATATTGATAATTCAAAATTTTCAAAATTTACTCAATTCCATGTGACATACATAAGAAGTTGTGTCATCTGCAAAATTACAACTATTTTTAATACAAAAAACAAGTCATTCAAGTATATATTGAAAAGAAGAGGTCCTAAAACAGATCTTTGGGGAATACCAAAAATAAGATCTTTCCATGGGCTAAAACTTGCATTGACCTTAACTCTTTGTTTTCTTTCAGTAAGGTAGCTTTGAATTAATTTCAAAGAGGTTTTATTGAAACCATATGCATAAAGTTTAGCAATTAGTATGAAGGCTTTTCATAAACCCATTAGTGTAGCTCCTGCATACCCGTTCTTATCAGTAATAAATTTCCATTTTTCAATCATTGAGAGTAGCGCAGTTTGTGTGCTAAACCTTTTCATATCCACAAAGAAATCTACTTAAATAATTGTTTATGTGACATAGAATTTCCTTTTTAATATGTCTTTCAAATATTTTAGACCCTGTAGGTAAAACGCTTATAGGTGTGTAGTTTTTTACTACAGTTAGGTCATCCTTATTGTATATTGGTGTCACATCTGCATTTTTCAATTATTTTGAAAAGGTGAAGTTGCTCTAGATTTCATTTCTCCAAATGCTTAAAAATATGGTGCTGCTGAAGTGAGAAACAATAAGTTGAAAGTAAACTCGTATGGGATGTTATTTAGTATACTTTGCTCAAGAAGTTAATATCTGAAATCAAAGTTCCAATGCTTAAAGAGCAAAATTTAGGTTGAAGTGTACTCACAGTAAAACCATTTATTGAGTAGTGTAAAAGATGATAGTATGGCCTAATTTCTGGCTCTTGTTACTTTCTATCTTTTCGACATATTCGACATACTGAATGTGTAGTTTTATTTCAGACTATTTTATTTCTGTTCTAGTATTATATGTTATAAACTAGCATTGGCAGTGGAAGATGTATTGCTTAATGCCCAATGTCTTTGCCAAATGTCTTTGTCTAATGCCTCTGCCTAGTGCCTTTGCCTATTGTCTTTGCCTGTTGCCTGATTACATTCCCCTTTTCCTAAAATTACATCGCACAATTAATACTTGATGTAATGGCTTGGTTTTCATTTGATCTCTGCAGTAAGTGGAATTTCAGAACTTTTTAATCTAATACATTTTTTTGTATCTTTTTAATTTATGGAATTTCAGAGCTTTTGCCATGAAACTTTGTGACTTTACACAAAATTTATCAGGGGACATTTTATTGACAATTTTTTTTGGTGACCATGATGACCCTGATGCTATGACTACACCCAAATAGCGGCCTGGTAGCATAAATTTTGGGTTGAATTTTGATTACAATTCCAATTTTGGGCTCAAAAGATTTGTAACCCCAATTGGTAACATGGTAGTTTACTTTAGTACAAAAATGAAGAAAACCGCAAAGAAAAAGCTCTTATGGCTCTTATCACTTTTTATGGCTATTTGAAGTTTGACCTAAGGATTACCGATTTGTGTCAACTAATCGGCAAAAAATGATTATGTCATCAAATTTTGATGACATCATAATATAAATATAGTACCTACCTGTTCAGAATAAGTTAGTCTAATAATGTACCAAGTTTTGTCGCGTTATGATTAGTAGTTCCCGAGATCTCTGGTGGGGGCAGAATCCCCCCTAGTGTTACAGAGCCCCTATAAAGCCCAATTCTAAAAGGGTTAAATACCTGTGTTGTTTTTAAATATCCATAATCAAAAGCCTTATATGGTTGAATATCTCTTAAAGTAAAGTGACTTTTGTACATAGTAATATGATAATACAACACTGTTTTTATATTTTTAATAGATAGCTGAAAGATATGAAGATTATTTCCATCGATACGAGGAAGGGTAATAATGAGGGTTACACCTTTTTTAAATATTTCAAAATCTCCACGCAGTGTTAATGATAAGTGATTTATCATTTTAAAAGTAATGAGAAAGCCAAAAGAAATATTCTTCCTCTAGTGACTTTTTTATTCAAATTCCTTTGTGTTTTGGTTTTTATCCCTGCATTTACTTTTTTTGAACAAGTCACTCTGATTTTTTGTGAAATTTAAGTTCACCAATGGGCTTTGCGAGAAGTTTCAGAAAAGGGCTATTTTTCCTAACCTTTCTTACTTTTGTTAATCTCACAGATGTTTTCAAAAATTGTATAAAGTTTAGATTTTAATGAATAAGGTTACTTAATTTTCTTGCTTTGTATTTAGGGTTATGCTGAAAATTCTAATTTTTACTAGGATCTTTCCTAGGGCCTGTTTTCACTGTTTCAAAGCAACTGACATTATGAAAAATAAATATGCCCTTACTGTTCATTTTTGGGAGGCATTAAACTAAGCTTAGCTGCCAATAAACTAACTGTCAGATTTATTGTTTATGTTAGGTATTGTCTATTGTTTACCTTTTGTAAGCCTAATCAGATATCATATTTTTTCAGGTTGTTTATGACAATGGTCGATTTCCAGAAATTTCTTGTTGGAGAGCAAAATGTATGTTAAGTATTTTTATTGAACATTCTGGTAACACAAAAATTCTTTTATCATTTGTTTGTGATTATTAAACTATTTAGCATTAATTAATTATAACATAACACTAACTTCGACCAGAATTATATTGTACCAAGTAAGTTATTTATTTTTGCATTAGAGATGCCATTAGTACCATACTGGAGAGCAGTTGTTTAACCCAGTCACACTCAGATAGTTTGGGAGTTTCAATATCTAGACTTTTTGCATAGGCAGAAAAAAATCAATATTCTGTTGATCTCACATTAAAAGTTTGGGTGGGACAAAGAAAAAATCACTTTCTAGTCTTGCCGCAGAGATATCTTTTAGTTGTGTTTGTGTGAGGTGCTTATAAGGAGATTCACTTTATGTTGCCTTTTAAAAAACTCTCCAGTATAATATACTACAATACACTGCTGTAGTTTCGACCTTTCGTAGTTAATTATATTACCAATTTCAATTTGTTTAGAATTTTCCCCATCTTTATGACTTGTAATATTGCTAGTATGACGCCACATATGATAATATTACTAATTTGATATGTCCGAAAGGAATGTTCAAGATACTATTATTATTGTATTTTTAACTGTATTTTAACATTTTTTATGGTTTCGAAATGATTTGAAAGCAAAATTCAGTTCCCCTTCAATACATTTATTGACAACATTTAACAGTAACGAGGCTGCCTTGACCTATAATGGATTCAGTTATTACGTCCGTTATTAGTTATTAGTTAAATTAGTTAAACTGCATCGAGGTCATAATCATGTAGACAACTTTTCACGTTGTTTGTCATACATTTCATTTTGTTTTGAAGGAAACTCTTCAGTATTCTTGGTGTTATAAGGGTTTTTTAATCAATAATTTTATTAAAAAATACAATGTTTATAATAGCACTGGAAGATATCGTGAACCCAAACACAAATCCTTAAGCTCTCCAAAAGGCAAATGGTTTGGCTTAATTTTGTGTTGTTAATTTTTTTAACCTCAATATACAGACTGAGATGTGTTATGAGTTTAATAGAGGCCTAATATAATATTTAAAATTTATGCAATATCTTTTCCCATACATTTTCATCCCATACATTTTCATTTTTCTTCATTTAACATCTTGGTTTTGGATAGTTTTTAATTTTATTGTCTTTTTTGTGTGTTTTTGGGTGATGGAAATTGAATTGATATGCTCATTATCTGTTTGATGATAGCATGTCAAGTAATAATATAAAATGTTTAACAAGTGTGGTTTTTTTAATTTTTTTATTTCATGAACAAGTTTCTCTTTGTGAAGAAAGCTTATCAAAGAGACTTTATAAAATTTTCAAGAAACAATAAAACAAGTGAGGCACTTTGAGAGAGAAAAATGCATAACAAACCTTCTGATAACCTTGCCCATGACCTGGAGTTTTCAAGGAAGCAGAGAAACGAGAAGAATGTGCCTTAAAAGTTTTGATAGCCCTGCCATTTTGAATTTTCAGGGCCAATACGAAATAGATAAAGAAGAAAAATATCTTATATAAGTTGTGTTAATCTTGCCACTTCAAGTTTTCAAGGCATATACGAAGTAGAAAAAGTGTTATAAAAGTTATGGTAACCTTGCTTTTTCAGTATATAAATGAAAACAAATTAGATAAGTAAGACTGTGTAGAGTTTTCCACCGACAGGATATTTTTATACATGCCGAATTATATCTTCAAATCTTCATACTTCATACCTTCACATTGACTGATGTCCAGCACTTACTTATTAGCTTATTAGGTTCTTCTAAAATTCAATAAATTACTTTATATACCTGTCACAAACCAATTAAAAATAGATATGTGTCATCTGAAAGGAAGAGGGGCACATTTTATAAATTATGAACGCGTAATAACGCCATTTCAAACCATGTTTGAAGCGTTTGAACCTTCTACTCAGATGCCTAAACAAAGCGTTTGAAAAGAAAAGACAGAGCGTTTGAATGCGTTTGAATTTTTTTTCAAACGCTACTAGCTGTTTTTTAAAAACGTTTATACAAATTATAAAGCGTTACAAACTCTGTGATACTCTAAAACAAAAGAAACCTTTTGAATTCACTACTCAGTTAATGAAGTGATACAACTTATTAATCGTGAACCACTAGATGATGAAATATCGCATTCACCATTTTGAAAAGATTAAGAAGAAGTGTTAAATAAGGCCTTAAACAAAGTAAAAAGACTAGAAAATAGCGTTATAAAAAGCTAGATTACCTTCTCAATTGGAATTTCAAGGCCTTAAACAAAGCAAAAAGACCAGAAAAGAACTGTAAAAAAGGCTACATAACCTTCCTGATTGAATTTTTGGAGCTGTAAACAAAGCAGAAAAAACAAATAAAATGCTACAAAAGGCTAGTAGTCCAGTCGATTTAGGTTTTGGCCTGG
Source organism: Cladonema radiatum (assembly GCA_025330745.1). Classification (NCBI taxonomy): domain Eukaryota; kingdom Metazoa; phylum Cnidaria; class Hydrozoa; order Anthoathecata; family Cladonematidae; genus Cladonema; species Cladonema radiatum. Next base: position 570 of record JANSTP010275035.1, on the reverse strand, counting down.
AAAAAAAATCATGCCAAGCTGAAATTTGACAGCAAAGCTTCCCTTTGATATGTAGAATCACCAAAAAAAAGCCCCATAAAATCTCCTTGAGGAAATTGAAATATCCGCCATTTTTAAAAATGGCGGAAACCATGATTTCAACTTTTTTTTTACATACTTTTATTCTACATATAGGTATGTTTGGGCTCGTTGGGAAGATAATTTCATTTTGGTTACTGTTGACAAAACACCATGTATAATGCCTGAATGTGTATGATACGATTGAAAGTTTATCTTTGCCATAATTAACTCTATTTACCATTGGAGGAGGGGATTCCGCACACCCCCCTATAAACTTTGCACTGCCAACTTTTTTCTAAAAAACCGTTGTGCGTAATGTTTTCTGGCTTTTAGTTTTAGGGACTAACGAGTGTTTTGACCAATTTTCATGAAGTTTAGGCCCCCAGAACGGTTGCCTGAGAATCAAGTGAAAATAAGAAATATTTTTAAAAAGCCAAGAATAACATGCTCAAATGTGCTTTTTGTGGCTAAATTCTGATAGAACAGCATAACAATAGTATGTACACCAAT
>JANSTP010275024.1:0-10094 GCA_025330745.1 Cladonema radiatum | reverse complement strand
CCATACAAGCACAATATGTCTAAACATATATACAAATCAATGAAATATTCAGACGATTTGCCAGGGAATTATATCATCGCATTAACATGGATCGAATAAATGCAATGGCACCACGATTTCTCCTGACTGGAATTGTTTTTTTTTCGAAAAATTAAATTTACACAGAATGCTTGAATGCTTGCTTTGACTCTTACATAGAATTCATAGAATGATAAAAAAATTTTTATACTCAACATGTTATATTCTTGTTAAAGATTGCACTGTTTTCTTTTTCACCTGCAGTGGAAACGAAAGAATTGAATTGACCAAAAACATGACATGAATATAAATACTGTATATTTTTTCTTTCTTTTTTCTCTGCCTTTTCATTATAAATAGTTCAATCCTTATTAGATGAGGAGTACCGTATTCTGAATCAATTTTTACATGCTCAAGCATTCAGTAAAAAGCTGAAATCCAAAAGTTCATTCCATTTCAGTAAAAAGCAGAAATTCAAAAGTTCATTCCATTTTAGTACTGAAGATGTATTCATTTATGTAATGGCACTAAACAAATTGCAATTAGCAATGAAATTGTGCATTGGGCCTGATTGAAGTAGTATCAAAAGTAGTATCAAAAATCCTGATTTTATGTCTTTCCATGACAGCAACATCTAGAGAAGGAAAAAGCTTTAAGATATACTTCCTAATCTCAAAATTTAAGTACTGGTAAATTAAAATTACTTGAAAAAGGTTTATGAGAAAACTTTTTTCTTGTTTGCACAAACAGTGTTTCAGAAGTTTTGCTTATTCCTCCTGTGACTTCTCCTTCCATGACGAAAAATACCTTTACTTGCAACATCATCAGTTTGTTTAAAAAAGTTTAGTAGCAATCATGGCACTGATTTTAGTGCTGCTAGAAATTCATATAGTCATGAAATGAAGATTGATTTTATTGACTAAATTCATAAAAAGAAATATTAGGAATGATTTTCACTTATAACTTTTTAGTTTTTTATCATTCCTTCCGTGACATGACATTTTTGGCACAGCAAGATTAAGGTCAGACAGCACTTCCCTGAAAGTTATGAGCACAAGGTTTTTTGTGCATCACAAAATTTCCAGTCTGGGCACGGAAGACTTGAAAATCCTGCAGGTGGTTATGTCTTGTAGTCATTAAGTTCTTGGCATGAATTGGCGTTAACAAGCTAGAAGAATTATCCTCTGGTGTAGAAAAAACAAGTATTCCAAACTGGCTTAATGCCATTCACCATTTTGAAATTAATGGTGGAAAATATGTCAAACTGTGGATTCTGTTTAGCATACTACTAATATGTTATTAACTAGTAAAAATCATCTAATGTGTATGTCAGTATATACCAGGCGTGATTAACTGAATGGAATCGAATTTCGATTGCTACTCGAACTAATAGAACAATAATCTAAATATATAATCGAATTGAGTTAAATTGAAATAATCCAATCAATTGAATGGTAAACCAATATCACAATTTTTTGTTACATCTTGATTAGTTCAATTGATTTGATTACTCTTCGATTAGTTCGATTAGACAGCGAAGGTAGACAAGGTAAGTAAGTAAGTAAGTTTAGTTTAGCCACTCTAAGGTGACAGGGATGAAACACCTTCAGCGCTGAAGCCTAATTTCCAAGGTGGTCCCGTATAAACGTCATTACAGACTTAGGTCTTAGCGTAATTATGCTCCCACATGTGCTCACGATCATTTCCTGAAGGAAAGATATTGTGCTCGCTAGATGACCGAAGGTAGACAGCGAAGGTAGACAATGGATATTTTACAAAATTTAATGAAGGTTATTGATATACAAAATGAGTTTCTAAAATGAAAGTAATCGAATCCTAATCGAAGCATTTGAATGAATCGAATGCTAATCAAAACAATCGAATCACAATTTTTTGACTACTGAATTACAATTCCATTACTTTGATTATTGAATTCATTAATTCGATTAAAATTCGATTGATTCAATAATCGAATTTTTCGATTTATCACACCTGGTATATACTTGATAGAATAGTTGAAAGATGACAGTGGTCTGAAAACTGAAAGAAATGTTTCGCTAGAGTGCGAGCTGTAGCGAGCCACCCATGTACTTCTGTTTGTGTCTTGCAATAGATTTGCCAATAAATACAAGTATTTCCTCCAGCTCCAGATAGAATAAGATATATTCTAATTAAAGTAAATACAAAACAAATAGATTTCTTCATGAGGGAGGACAAACGTAGGTAGATATAGCTAGCTACACCAGACTACAGCCAGGTTAAGAAACGAACCTACTACTAACAGCCAGGGATCGTGGCAAGGGGGGGCCTTGGCCCCTTTGTGTTTTTATTATTTTGATACTCTTGTATTTCTGATATTCTTTCTTCAAAGATATATTCAGTTGAAAAAAACTTAATTATATTGACGGAATTTCGGAGCTATATTTACTAAATATCTCCACAATCTTTTGTATGCATGTACTGTAGTCAATAAAGTTTTGTCAAGATTAAAAGAATAAGATTCTGGAAGAAAATTCACAAAAAATTATTTGATCCAATTTTTCTTTTGCGTGTAATTTGGAGAGCAAGCTACTGTCATGGACAAAACATAGAAATGCCAATTTTTTCCAAGTATATATATATTTTTAGACTAAGAATACTCCTACTTTGAAATTGTCTATGTATTACTATATGGCCGAGTCAACTAGTTAAATACTCTATTTAATCATCATCAGCCTTCAGATTTAATATTGTGCAGTGTCATGGACGTATATATATGTCATGGATGGAAAAATTGGAAATGTTTCAAAGGAATTCAGCTAGTCTGGTGGATAGCAAAGAAAACTTTACAGAACTCATGTCTTATGTATCAAGAACAACAACAAACATCTTTAGATATCCAGCAATGCTCAAAAGCTAAAGAATTTTAAAAATTATTGACGACACAAAAGTTTAAAAAACGACAATTTTCTGGCAAAAATAGAGTTCTTAACTTTGAGCTTGCTTAGAGTCGTGGTATTTCAAATGTAGATAATATTTTTTAAACAGAATCATTTTGCACCTTAAATTGCAAGTAATCAATATATAGCATGAGTTTAAGAAAAATATGTTCATCACTTAGCCAGGAAAGCTTTTTAGCACTTCTGCCACATGTAAACCCGCCTTGCAAGATGGAAAATGCAATGAGTGATGAAAAGAGAAAAACAAATTTAACATTAAACAAAAGTCATACAAAGATCAGTGAGATTCCTTATATATATAAGGAATTCAGTTCAGATAATGATAATGATATATATTTCAATGTGGCCAATGTAATATTTGTGTCTGTAATGGTTCTGTTGTCGATATTTTCCTTGTCTATGACTTGTATTGAGTTTTTACATATATAAGACTGCAACATGGGTGCAGACATGGTGTGTTGTTGTGGAGAATAGGTGGCAGATAATTTTCACAGTGAGAACAATACAGATGCAGTTCTTATGAATATATTTTTCTATAATTTATTTCTTTCTATGAAAATACTTTTCTATAATTTATTTCCTGTCTTCTTTTCGTACTTCTTTAACATCACAAACCTATTCATATAGACTTCCATAGGTATACACATACATCTGTTGCACCAATCTTTTATCTCTTACCAATTTCATTGCATTTACTTAGGTTTTGAGAAATTTTCGCGTTCATCATAAAATGCAATATCTCTTTTTGAACATGCATTTTAAAACCATAAAAGAGAGAGATTCAAAGATATATAGAATAAATATATGAATAAACAGAACAAAACAAACAACCATAATAACAAATAATAAACAATACAAAGAAGACAAGAATCACATTGGCCACATAAAATATATACCATCATCATAATCTGGACCAACAACAGCACCCAGCTGGCTGCAGAGCATCATTGTCAGTGTAATATGACCAGGTGTTCCGGACGAGTAAGCGTCATCTGCTCCATCGATTGCACCCGCCAGATTTAAATGGTATATATATACAATACAGTACAAACGCATATTTAATTACATACGCACACACGCACACACGCACACACACAATAAATACATAACGCACACAAATAGACACACGAACAAGACAAATTAAATCTATGAATATTACGGATATACAATTTGAATATAGAAAATTAATAGAAAAATAATTACGAAGACCAGCTTACGTATATTGACTTATTTTAAATAAACGTTTAAGTTCTTAAATGTACTAGTAATTCATCTCTAGACACAGAATACTTCTCAGCAATTTTATGTTTATCAACAGCTTTCTTCAAAAACAATGTCAACTGTTGATGTTTTGCTCCTTGATTCTTCATTCTGTCCAATAAGGTTATGGAATGCTTTTATATGGTCTTTTAGGTCTTGAGTGTTTGGTTGATGACTTTTCAATATATAATCATCATATATAGCTAGCTACGCTTAATATCTTATTTACCTGTATGTACCCAGATTATTCTTTATTTATATATAGTTATCTAAGTATTTTATGATATGTGCAACAATGATATGTGCAACAACAACTATTAAGACTATGGCTGTACGTTTTGAACAAAACATTCAAACGTAATTGAAAATTTGAAGGCCTGTACGTCAACGCTAGCTAGCTAGCTTAAGCTACACAATAAAGAAATAATATATAATAAAAAATAATAACACAACACAAAGATTGATTTCTCCCACCCTGTAGCTACTGTAGGTAGCTACCCCCCCAGTTTGGATTTCATGGGACTTTTCGATGAGATGTCGGATGTGACAAAGCAAATCTCAAGTGCAGGTGCATGACAAAGTTGACTCAGGTGCGCACCACGTCTTGAAAAAAAAAACACATCCAAGTGCATTTTTTTTAGGATTTCCCTGTGGATGAATGAGCCTCTTTGAAAACTGGTACCTACTGACCTAATTCATTATTCTGGAAAAACAGCAAAAGTAGAGAAAGTACCGTAGGTGCACTGTGCACAGAATTTTAGAATATCTTGACTCAGGTTTTTCAGGTGCAACAGAAGAAAAATCCAAAGTGCATCTCAGGTGCGCCTCTAGCATGAAATCCAAACTGGCCGTAAATTGTAAGCCTCTCATAGAGTATTAGTTTTTTTTTAAACATAAAATGACTTTGTGGTATCCGTAAATTCTTGTCTAAATAAAACATTCATCCATTCATTTGCCATACAGTCATAAACAAAAGATACACTAAAAGCTAAGTACAGTACAGTTATCAATTAGCAAGACGGACCTATATTTTCTGCTCTTAAATATTCCGATATAAAAACAGAAATTTGAAGCTATTTAGTGTAAATACTGTTTTGAAAATTTGTTAATTCTATGGACATTGGTTAATTGATGTGTTTTAGCTTTGTGGGAAATAATTTATTTTTGTTGTGACATTGTTGTTCAAAAAGTTCAAATTATTCTATCAACATATTTTACTTTTGATTAGCTGTTCATTGCAGTGGTACACACACTTTAATTAGCAAGCGTAGTAATTACATAGTCATCAGTGAGTAATAACACCAGTGAATAGTAAATCTGTACAAAATATACCATCTCAACTTATTTTCCATTGCAATTTGTTTAAACATCTCTTATTACAATGATTAATGCATCACACATAATTAAAGCTATCCAAGACCTACGTGCAAAGCACAAATGTCCTGACACCGACGCCATATTTAATTTACTAAAAGATAAATGTGATGTGCAAAATATTTTCTCAGTACCCATTTTACAATCCACAATAGATGATTTGATATTAGAGAGAATACTTGAAAATAAGAAAACAACAGCAGGAAAGGACACATACTACGTAACATATGATTCTGAACCTGATGGCAATGATATGTCTCCAAGACAATACATTGACAACCAGTTCAGCTTGCTTCAACTTAATGGTACGATTCCGACTACAACCGCACCGCCAATTCCTGATTCTAACCATACTTCACCATCTATCACCAATTCCAACCACTCTTCACCATCCGTCAAACGTAAAGATTCTTGTCTTGAAAACGCTTCAAATGAGGATTTTACACATTCATTCAACCCCTTAAAAGATAGAGTATAGAAATTGGAATTATTCATAGAAAACCACATAAAAACTAATAATAATAATAATAATAATATTACTAATAGCAATAATAACAATAATAATAATAATAATAATAATAATAATAATAATAAACCTAATATCCCTACTGACAGCAATAAAATTATGGACAATATTCTTGCTATTACCGTTGATAAATTATATAAAGAAAACGAAAATCTAAAGAAATTAATCGAATCAAAGGACGTCATTATTAATATGCTCATGAAAGAAATGCAATATAAGGACCCTCCTACTTAGCAATTTTCTGAGGGAATCAAAAGTAATGATAGAAATAACTTTACCTACGTCAAACCTAAAAAATCATCGGGAAACAAATAGTGTATCTATAATCAACTAGTGAGCCATTTTGAGAATATTTTTTCTAAATTCCAATGTGGTTTTAGAAGAGGTCTAAACTCGCAAAACTGCCTGCTGACCATGATTGAAAAGTGGCGAAAATTTCTAGACAAAGGTAAATCTTTTGGAGTTTTATTGACTGACCTCTCCAAGGCATTCGATTGCATTCCTCATGATTTACTTATAGCCAAATTAGAAGCATATAAACTTGATAAAAGCGCTGTAAGGCTGATCCATAGCTATTTGTCAAATTGTAAACAACGTGTCAAGATTGATGATGTATTCAGTGAATGGACAGACATATTAACGGGGGTCCTCTTCTTTTTAACATATTCATCTCTGGTATGTTCTTTTTTCTTGAAAATATGGACGTTGCTAGCTATGCGGACGATAACTATCCCTATTTTGGTAATCTTGATACCAGTAGTGTGATTAATGACATTAAACAAGCAGCAAAGATTCTGTTTAGATCGTTTATAGATAATGGGATGAAAGCCAATCCAGAAAAATCACACATCTTACTAAGCGAAAACACAGACGTTGATATTCTCATCTATAATAAAGAAATTTTAAGTTCGAAAAGTGAAAAACTATACGGTGTTATTATCGACATGGACCTAAAATTTAATGAACATAATTCGCAAATTTGTACAAAAACTTCTCAAAAACTCCATGCGCTATCCCGAATCTCTCCGTATATGAACATTAATCAGAGAAAACTTATTTTTAATGCATACTTTCTGTCAAAGTTTTCATATTGCCCCCTAGTTTGGATGTTTCATAATAGGGCCCTTAACAATAGAATAAATTCGCTACATGAAAGATGTCTTAGAGTAATCTATAATGATCATTCTAGCACCTTTGATGAGTTGCTTAAATTGAATAATAGTGTTACTATAGGCCACAGAAACATTCGTTCCCTAGCTATTGAAATTTACAAATTTAAGACTAATGTAGCTCCTAAAATCATGAATGAAGTATTCAAAAGAAATACAACAACTTGCTACAATCTTAGAAACGAAAACTTTCTCTTTGAACCTCTAATAAACACGGAACACTATGGAACAAATCTCTGCTTTTGCTCCGATAGTATGGAGTATGCTACCATTAGATTTAAAAGAAGCATCCTCCCTCCATGAATTCAAATTAAAAATAAAACAATGGATTCCTACGAATTGCAAATGTAAACTATGTAAGGCATACATTTCTAGGGTAGGCTTTATATAGGTTCATATATTTGCTATTATTTGTTAATTCGTCGTCTTTACATGTTATATTTATTAATTGGATTTGTCTCATCTTGAGTTTGTTTGTAAATACTTCTAGGACCATACTGACTGAAACATGTATGTGCACTGTATTTTATGCCCTATTATCTACTTGGAGTTAATTAGGTTTACGGCATTAATTAGTTTCACCAAGAAACTACAAATTTAGTATTGTGCTATTTTTGTCATAGATTAGCTCTTTTTTATATATAATATTTTTTTCGTTTACTTTATGTCACTTTATTGTATATTGCCATTGAAAGTGTAAATAATAAATAATAATAATAATAATAATAATAATAGTAAACTGTTTCCCATCGCTACTGCTGAATGAAAAAGCTTGTGGCAATTCTAAATCTTTGTTGGAAATACCGGTTCCTGATTGGTTAAAAATTAGATATTTTCTCTTTGGCCGATTCATGGGACTGGTCGGAATCCCACCAAGATCTTCCCTCTAAAGAGCTTTCTAAATTTGTTACTGTCGCTTCTAACATTGTGACTTTTTTGATGAGCTTTTCTATCGTCTCTTGTTGTTTTTCAATGAGCGACTGCTGTGGTGAAAGAGTTGATGTTGTGCTTTTTGTTGGTGAGTTTGATGTTGATTTTCCAATGATTATTTTTGGTCTTTTTGATGAGCAAAGGTTTAAGCGTCCGCACTCTACGTTGACATTAGCAAAAACAAAAAAGTCTTTGAAAAGCTTGCGAAAAATTCACTAAATGTATTGCGAATGTACAGGGGGGGGTAGCTCTCCCACTAATTTTTAAACAAGTGATGAATTTTATCTGAAAAATCTTTGACAAGAGAAAAGGAAAAGCACACTTTTTCATTATTGGCACTACAAGAAAGTTTGTTAAGTTATTGCCTAAAGCAGGGCGGTTATTTTCAGGGGGTAACACCAATTTGGCCCAAATATTGCTAAAAAAAGCTCCAATTGTATTTTTTGATTCAAGATATGGTTTTTTAGGTTTCTTTCAATAGTTTGAAAGTTGTTTTGAAGGTCTAGTGGAAAAATAGGTGGAATTAGATATTTTGGGGGTCAAAAAACCCGATTTTTCTTGTTTTTTCCCTGTTTTCAATATTACAGATCCCAAAGACAATTGAATGATGACGTCATCAAATCCTTGGTACCCTCGGGGCTGATCTTTCAATTTTTGTAATTGTCTTATATTAGTCTACTATCCTGTAAAGAATTATCATTTGTTGACTTTTAGTTGTCTAGATATGGGGCAACAAAGATTTGTCGTGTAGCTTGAAATTTCGGAAAAAACGTTACATTACTTCCAGGCCCCACTTTTTCTTGATTCATGCTGAACAGTAGCCAGTTTTGTTTTTTTCCATAAGTTGAAACCTATGTTGTTATGATTTGACAGAAAAAATGCTTGCAATTGCCAGAATGTGGCCAATGACAGCCTTTACTAAGGTATATCAAAACACCAAAAATCGGCTACTGGGGAGAAAATCAGTGATGACATCATCAAAATGGCGACTCCCAGGTCAATTTTTTTTCATTTTTTAAAAGTTTTTATAAGGTTCTACTATCGTGCCAAGTTTCAAGTTCAGACGATGTTTCGTTCCTGAGAACAGTAGGCGGGGGGGGGGGGGGGGGAAATTCCCCCCCGGCCAATACCCCCCTCAGCACCCTGGGTCAAATAGGGTAAAAGAGGGGAAATACTAAAAACAATATTAATGTTATGACTTATTGGTCGATTCAATGCATTTTTTTCCAAGACAAATCAATTTTTTTGAAAACAATGGAAAGAGGTTCACCATCAAACACAAGCAATCCACCAGCTTGTCATGACAACAAGCTGTCATGACAACAACTGCACATTGTCATGACAACAGTTGTCATGACAACAACCGCACATTGTCAAGCAGTAACAAAAATCCTTGTAAAGAGTCAGGTGGTATCTAATGCGAGCGTTTACCATCCACGCTTTTAAATTTAAAGGTGAAGATTTCCTTGGATCTTGCATCCGGCTCTAATTTCTCTAAAATTCAAGGCGGTAAGGTTAATTAAAATCATTCTTATATTTTAAGAAATATCCAATAGAAAGCAAGTGAAAGTAAGTTGAGCTATGACCCACTAATATTTAACTGGATTAGATCATCATAGAGGAATCAAAGTTTTTGGCTCAATAGCTGGAAATTTTCATCCAAAATTTGTGACTATTTGATATGCTAAGTAGACTAGATCTAGTCCCTTTTACACAAATCCGGCGCGGGAAAAATCATACGGGAAAAGCCGCGATTCGAAAAAGTGACTAGTGGATTTTGCAAAAGTCACATGATTTTCTCCACTTACAGCTAGCATCTACCGCACTGTATTTAGTGCGGCGGCATTTCTTTGATCTCTCGCTCGGCTCTATTGTATC